>PVHX01014793.1:0-49072 GCA_004024805.1 Geosciurus inauris
ACCACCACCACCACCATCGCCATCACCACCACCACCATCACCATCACCACTACCATCACCACCACCACCGCCAACACCACCACCATGACCATCACTACCACCACCACTGTCACCAACACCAACACCACCATCACCAACATCACTATCACCATCATCATAACCACCATCACCACCACCATCATCACCATCAGTACCTTCACTAGTACCACCACTACCACCACCACCACCAATACCACCACCAACACCACCAGAACCACCATCCTCTCCAGCACCATCACCACTGCCACCACCATCACCGTGACCATCACCACACCACCACTCACTGTGTTCACCTTACATCAGGCAAAACACTCAGCTGTTACTATCACGATGTCTCGTGAGACAGATAGGGTGACACACAACAGATTTTTGAGATTCACTTGCCAGGCAGTGACTCCACCGTGGCTCCCTACCCTCAAGAGGGCCCTGGTTGCAGCCACCAAGCTGCTGGTTTCTTCCCAGTGAACGCTGTGCATCCCAGTAGTGCCCCAGACCTTTATTAAGCCTTTAATGCCAGGCCAGATGGCCTCCATCTTTTCTGCACAATGGTTTCCTCAACGGGCCTCCTCTTTTCCCAACAGCGGTTGGGCTCCATCCTCTGGCTGCTGAAGCTGACATTTCTTGAGCAGCCACTACTCTGGGCATGCTTGTGTGGCTACCGTGTTCCATGCAATCCTCTCCACAAAGCTGCAGAGAGGACTCCATCAGCCTCCAGAGCTTCCCCTAGAGTCCGTCTCCCAGCCACAGAACACCAAAGCCTCTTTGACCCTGTCCCCGCTTGTGACACGCCCTTCTAGGTAAGCTGTGAGCTGCTCCTGAGTTCCTCCTTCTGGAGGAGCAACCTGCATGTCTGCTCACTCCTGGCACTGATGGCATCAGGGTGCAGAGAGACTGTCCCTAGGAAATGACTGGAAAACTCACTAAGAGAACCTCTCACATAGATGTCCTACCAACTTCATAGCCAAAGAATGAGACTGGGGATCCCTTCATGTGGAAGTACCAACAGGAACAAAAGTAGCAATGCTGCAGAGGAGACATGGCCCCACAGAAGCTCCCCTGGTAGTGTTCTTTGAATAAGGAACATGCTACCATACAAACGAGTGAACAAACAAAGCCACAAACTTCAATTCTGTAAGGCTTTAAGAAGACAAGCGCAATATTAGCAAGTGCTCAGTGTGATGTGACTGTAACGAGAACAGCAAGGGATTCTGGGATTGGCACCTGCTACTCTAGCTGTCAGAGCTGTAGGGTCTGTGGGCATCCCTTTGCTGGACCACGAGTGATAGCACACACTCAGGCTCTGGGAAGCCCAGCGGGGAGGTGCTGAACAGCCTCTCCAACTGTGAGTTTGGTCTTGTCTGTTATGGACAAGGCAGATTAGGAGCTCCCTTTAGTGATCTGATTAATTAGATGATGTGGCTTTGAGCGTTTGCATATGAGTTTTTGCGTGGACACATTTTGAAATGGAACTGTTGGTCCTATAGTGACTATGTTCAACAGAGGAGCTGCCCAACTCTTCCAAAGTGACCGCATTAACCTCACATTCCCTCTAGCACTGCATTGAGGGGTCAAATTTCTTCACGTCTTCACCAACACTCATTGTCTATTTGAATCATCCTGGTGAGGCCATGGGTTATTTCGCTGTGGTTTGGACCAGGACTGATCTAATGACTAACAGCACTACTGGTCATTTGTTTATCTTCTATGGAAAAATATCTATCCAGATCCCTCACCCATAGTAATTTGGAATATTTATCTTTTTATTGTTGAGTTCTATATTCTGGGTATGTGATTTGCTAATATTTTTTTTGTTCATGGATTTCACGATCTTGGTGCGTAATCTTTTTACTTATTGCTGGATAAGGTTTGCTAGCATTTTGTTGAAATCTTTTGCATCTATAATCATAGGGATGTTGGTCTGTAGTTTCCTTTTCCGGTTATGTTTTTGTCCGGTTTTGGTGACAGGGAAATACTGATCTCACAGAGTGATCTGGAAACTATTCTTGCTGCTTCTACTTTTTGGAAGAGTTTCTCGAGGATTTGTGCAAATTCTTTAAACATTCCGTAGAATTCACCATGGTCCTGGGCTCTTCTTTGTGGGAGGGTTTTGTCTTTATGTTTTGCTTTGCTTTGCTTTTCAAATTTGTAATTCGGTCTCTTTACTTGTTAAAGGACCATTTTCTAGAGTTAGTTTTGATAGTTTGTGTCTGTCTGGAAATGACCACATGTCTGCTGGGTAATAGCATTTGTTGGCGTAGAATTGCTCATAGTATTTCCTTGACATTGTTTTTGTTTCTGAAAAGGTTAGCATGTCTGACCCTCTCGCATGCCTGATCTTAGTAATTTGACTACTCTCTTTTTACCCTAGTGAGTTCAGCCAAAAGACTGTCAGTTTTCTTGATCTTTCTCTAACTTTTGATTTTGTGGATTTTGTTCTCTATTGTTTTTCTATTCTCTATTGTGTTACTTCTGCTCTATTCTTTACTGTTTCTTTCCTTCTGCCTCCTTTGGTTTTCTCTTCTTTTTTCTAGTTTTTATGGGCAGGAGATTCAATAACAACTTAGTGCAGCAGCTGAGCTTTCTTTGCTACTATTTGGATGGCGTATCTCTTCCACCCCTTTGCTTTCAACCTGACTGAACTTCAAAGCAGCTTTTGTAGACAACACACAATTGGATCATGTTGTTTTTTTATTTTATACATTTTGCCATTCTCTGCCTTTTAATTGAAAATTTTAATTGGTTTACATTTAATGTAATTCCTGATAGGGTAGGATTTACATCTGCTATTTTTCTGTTTATTTTCTATGCACCTTATATCTTTTTTGTTCTTCTGATCCTCCATTAGCACACTGTTTTGTATTAAATATATTTCTAGTAACTATCTCTATATATTTTAGTTATTTTCTTGGCAGTTCCCTTGGGGATTTCAATCAACAGCTGTGATGGTTAGTTCTAGGAGTCAACTGAATGGATGAAGGACACCTAGATTCCTGGTCAAGCCTTGTTTCTGAGTGTCTGTGAGGGTGCTTCCAGAGATGATTGGCATTTGATCCGTGAACTGAGTGGGGATCTTCCAACCTCACCTAATGTGGGCAGGCACCATCCATTAGCTGAGGGCCCAGACAGTACCAAAAGGCAGAGGAACAAAAAATTCTCTTTGTCTCTCTTATGAAGCTCAGACAACCTTTTCTTTTCTCAGACATCAGAACCCCCGATTCTCTGGCTTTGTACTCTGGGACATGCACCAGTGGACTCACAACTTCTTGGACTTTCAGCCTTGGACTGAGAGCTCTGCCATCAGCTTCCCTGGTTCCGAGGCCCTTGGACTTGGGTAAGCGCTGCTGTGGTCCTCCCTGGTTCTTCAGCACACAGACGACCTATCATGGACTTTTCAGTCTTCTTTCTGGCTGAGCCAGTTCTTCTAATTACCGACTTCTCCTTTTCGTCACCTTGGTGGTCATCTAAGAATTGGTCAAAGATTTCTCCGAGGCTCTGGAACCAATAACTTCCCCTGTGTGTGCTGAGGTGCTCTGTGTGTGTGTTGGGGCAGGTCTTCTACACTCACCCAGGCAGCTGACAACTTGAGCTTGACCTCAGACATTGACCATGTCTGCTGTGCAGCTAGAAGGGAGAACTGAGGACCTTCCTGGGTCTTTTCTGGGAAGCCACACATTCTGGGTGTGTATGAAGCCTCCCTTGCTCACAGCCTTCTGGATTCTCCAGGGCTGCCAGAGATTTCCAAATGCCCTGTGGACACTCCATGGCCCGGTCTTTAAGCTTTTGGCTAGCTTACTGTTTTCCCCAGCTGTGGTCCGCCATCTCAACAGTCTGTGAAGTCGTACAACGCCTTTAAGTGTTTTGAACAGATGCCCTGTAGGAACTGGCTTTTCTAACTGGGTCAACCCCAAGTTAGGTTAAAGTCAGCCTTGACAATGGGGCCTTCTGGAGAACCACCAGACTGGTTTTCTCTGTGACTGGAGGCAGTTGGTCTTTAAGGCTACACGGACCTGGAGAGAGGGTAATGGGAACAGAGTAGGTGACATGCATCAAGGCTCCCAATTCCTGGTGAAATTCAATCATTTTATAAACCTTGTTAGCAATCCCTGATGGCCACACACATTTGATTAATTTCCAGAGTTCTTAAAAAAGTTGAAGAGGATCATTTTTGTTGATTGTCTCATTACTTTTAAAGGGGAGAGAATTTTCAAGGTCTTCACTCCACCATTTTTGCTGGTATCACCAGACTACATTATCTTTTCCAACACTATAAATAAAGTCAAAATGTTTCATTATAAAGCACATATCAGGACAACCTTAGCAAGATAGTTTATGTGTGTGACCTTTTGTGGATTCACATAGTCAAGAGACCCATTTGCTTTCCCAACATTCCTGGGCTGCCCTCATGGACTTCAGTGTCCTTGCAGAAATGTCTGTGTCCCTCTGTCCCCTCTGGATGCTCACCAAGTGCCACTGAGCCCTGCAGCTGCTGGTCACCAAACTCTTACAGGTACTAAAATCCTCTGGAGATGGATTGTGGGTGTGTTCACCAGACAGTCAAGCAATGCTTCAGGACAGGCTCCTTTGTTAGAGGGCCTGGCCCTGACTGAGCGGGCGTGGAATTTTCCATCCACGATGGCCACAGTGGGGACCCCGTTGGGGTCTGGGAATGAGGGTAATGAAGCTGACCCTTAACAGTCTGGATGCTGAGAGGACTTCAGGGTCCACCTTCCACTCCTTAGTCACTTCTCAGTTACTGCCCCACTTTGATGGCCCTGCACTGTGCAGATCTGAAAAGCAACGGTGTCATCCAGGGTCCCCTCCCTAGCCTTTTCTTTGAGTGGAAATGTCCTGTGTCCCTCATTAAGACGACCCAGCCTGCCAAAAGACTTGCATTGATTAATTGTCAATTAGATCTGTTTCATATAGGTTCTTAGCAATTCATGGGGACTCTATCACCTATATACATTTTGTAAAAAAATTCTTTTAGTGGATGGACACAATATCTTTATTTATTTTTATGTGGTGCTGAGGATCAAACCCAGTGCCTCACCCATGCTAGGCAAGCGCTCTACCACTGAGCCACAACCCCAGCCCCACCTATATACATTTTTATTGAGCTAAATAAAATCTCTTAAGGTAACTAAGGTGACCAGGGTTCCCATGAGCTCCAAAGGAAGAAACGTGGCAGGGGGTTTCACCTCCTTCTTCAACCCCTCCTTGGAGTGAAAGGCATAGTTTTCTCTGGCTTTTTTAAAACTAATATTTCAAACATATAAAAGTGAACCTAGCCTCAACTTCTGTCACCTGGAGGCCAGTCTCCTATGTTACCCTTCATCTGTCTCAGGTACACATCTCGCCCCACTCCTGCGTTATCTTTTTGGGGGAGGGGATACCACGAATTGAACTCAGGGGCACTTGACCACTGAGCCACATCCCAGCCCTATTTTGTGTTTTATGTAGAGACAGGGTCTCACTGAGTTGCTTAGCGCCTCGCCATTGCTGAGGCTGGCTTTGAACTCACGATCCTCTTGCCTCAGCCTCTGGAGCGGCTGGGATCACAGGCATGTGCCACCCGGCTCACTCCTGTGTTATCTTGAAGCACATTTCAGTTCTTGGATCAGTTTCTTTGCAAAACATTCAGTGAGCATCTCCAAAACAGAAAGTCCCTTTTGGGGGGCAGTTTTATTGATAAATAATTGCCACTTAATAAATTGTACATAATCAAAGTGAATATTGGAGAAGTTTTGATCTACATGTTTGAATGTGTCATAGCAATGAAGAAGGTGGGCGTCTCCCTCACCCCCGGGAGGTCCCTTTGCCCTTTCCTTGGCCCCACTCACCCCAGCCCCTCTCCCACACGCAGCTACTGACTAGCTCTGTGTTGCTGTCAACTAGTTACGTTTTCCAGAATTTTCTGTACCTAGAGACATGCGATGTATACTTTGTGTTTCTTTGTTTTATTCAGCACAGTTATTTTGAGGTTCAATCCTGCAGTTCTGTGTGTCAATCATTCCTTGCTGCTTCTCTCTGGGTGGCATCCCACCATAGGGCTAAATGGCAATTTATTCATCTTGTCACCTCCTGGGGACAGTTGGGTTGTTTTCAATTTTTGGCAACAAATAAGCTATTACAAACAATTGGGTGCAAATCTTTGCGTGAATTTATGCTTTCATTTCTTATTTTTTTTTTTGTGGGGTGTAACTGACCATGCACGGATTGACTGAGTCCTGTGGCATTTTTAATTTTTAGAAAACTAGCCAAATGCTCTCAGAGTGGTTGCACCATTTTCCTTGCTCGTCAACTGTGAGCCAGGGTCCCCGCTGCTTCCGAGTCTTGCAAACACACCATGCAGTCTTGTGAATCGTGTCCCCCCTCGTGGGTGTTTGGTGGTATCTCGTGATTGTGACTTGGATTTTCCTGATGACTAATGATGTTGAACCTCCGTTCCTGTCTTGGTTGCCAGTCCTATAGAGTCTTCTATAAAAAAATCTATTCAGATATTTTGCCAATTTAAAACATTATGTCATTTATTTCCTTTAAATGTTTTTTTTTTTTTTTGATTGATTCTGGGTACAAGCCCTTTGTCTTATAAATGTTCTGTAAATATTTCCTCAGTCTACCTTTTCATTTTCCTAAGTGTCTTTTGAAGGGAAAAATTTATTTTTTTTATTTTGATGAGGTTTAGTCAATAAATTGTTTCTTCCATGATTTGTGCGTTACCTATTGATTTTCATAAATCAGCACCAACATCCAGGTACTAAGATTTTCTCTTGTTTTCTTCTAACCATTTCCTAGTTTTAGCTCTTTCATTAGTATTTATAGTCTATTTTGAATTAATTTTTTTGTTTTTCTATTTGTTCTTTTTAGATATACATAACAATAGAGTATACTCTGACATAGTCTATATATGTGGAGTATAACTTCCCATTGAATTCATTTTTATACCAAGTGAAGTAAGAATGGAAGGTCTGTTTTTAGCACAAGGTGGTCCGTGTTCTCCAGCGCCTTTCATTGAAGGTTACACTTTCCACGCTGAATTTCCTCGGTGTCTTTGTCAAAAAGAAGGGGAGCCGGGCAAGTGGGAGGCTATTTCTCAACTCTCGCTTCTGTTCCACTGATCTGCGTATCTGTCTTGACGTGGATCTTACTTTGTAATTAGAAAGTAAATCATCAAGCTTTAAGATGAGCTTTAAAATAACAATGCAGGTCTTGAGATATTCCTGGGCTTCCTCCAGGGTCTGTTTCCCCAACCAGGCAGAGAGGCTGGGGAGGGAGGGGCCCCTTTGAGGTTTTCTCCTACCTCGGCTCAGGTGAGGAGGCAGTGAAGGAGTCTGGGTCAGGAGCCAGAGCGTGGAGGCCTGGACCGCCCAGCAGGACTAGTTAAGCTAATTCTTTGGACAGAGAGTCCTACCCAGAAGTGTTGAAAAGTGACAGACGAGAAGCACCGAGGAGGCCCTGTCTCTGACCCCGCAGCAAGAAGGCACTGTGCAAACCAGATTGCCTATAGGCTCAGCTGGAGTGGTGGCTTTAAAATGACAAAGACCCGAATGGCCCCCTTTTCATCTGTCTCCCCACTGAGAGACAGTCTGGTTTCATGATCTGGAGTTCTGGGGGGAAAGGACATATTAGAATTATACCAAGGATAGAGCTTTAAAAACGTCTTACAGGGCTCAGATCAGAAGCCACCATGGGCTAGTGGGGCCACCACAGGCTGGCAAGGCCACCAGTGGGATAAGGAAGTGCAGAGAATCTACAGGGCTTCATTCAGCCAGGCCTCTGGAGGAGACCAGGACACGTAATCACAGGGCGAGCAGAGACACCCCCAGAAAGCAGAGAAGGGGACACGCTTTGAGGGTCTGAGTCAGGTCATGGTGGCTCAGAGGAGGCCAGGTCCATTCTGCAGCTGGAAAATGTCCCCAGAAGGAGGATGCTCCTGAGAAGACCCTGGAACAGTGAGCAGACTGTTGGTGCTCTAGTGTGTGGTCACCAAGGACCTCATCGCTACCTGTGTTGGAGGAGCTTTGGGACAGGGAACCCCAGCATCCCTGTGCAGCCACCTCTGTGAACCTAGAGTCCCTCCTCTGGCTGGAACAGCTCAGCCCGGCTGGAATGCCTGGGTCCTGTCGCGGGTACGATGGATGGAGCCATTTCAGAGGCAGAGGACAGCGGGGCAGGCCTGTGAACCCTGGCCGCCAGTCAGCAAAGAGGGGACACATGAGGCCCGACTCCCTCTCTCCTGTCAAAGGACAACATTTTCACAATTTTTCAAGGAGGTGACTTTTTGTCTGCTTTTCTCTTTTTTGCATTAACAAAAATCATCCTTGATAAAGTTCCGGGTTGAACGGTTGACAGTTAAAACGTCTTGACTTGCAGAGATGATGACCTCAACCAGGTTCACCAAACTCACATGGTGAGGGGCAGACAGAGCTGCCCAGCTCCAGGGATTCCATCAGCTGTCCTCCATGGTCCAGTGCGTTTAGGACCCATGACCCCACATCTCTTGAAGATCCACAAAGCAATAAGCACAAAACACAGACATGAAGTGAAATTCATCGAGATGAATTGTGTTCACATAGGCACAGAGCATGGATTGCCAGTGTCTCCCCTTTCCCGTCCCTTCTGTCTCCCCGTAGGTCCCCTCGCTCTCCTCCATTGCTCCCCTTTCTGTCATCACAGGATTCCTCCCCCACTTTATTTATTTATTTATTGGTACTGGGGATTGAACCCAGGGGCACTCTAGCACTGAGCCACATCCCCAGCCCTTTTCATATTTTATGTAGAGACAGGGTCTCACTGAGTTGCTTAGCGCCTCACTTTTGCTGAGGCTGGCTTTGAACTTGTGATCCTCCTGCCTCAGCCTCCCAGCAGCTAGGATTGCAGCCATGCACCACCCCACCAGGCAGTTTCCTCCCTTTTTAAAATTCCTTGTTTCTCTGCAGCATCCACAAATGAGAGAAAACATTCAACCCTGCTGAGTCTGGCTTATTTCACTTAGCACGGTATTCTCCATTCCCATCCGTGGACCAGCGAATGCCATCATTTTATTCTTTATGGCTGAGTAAAACCTCATTGTGCATACGTACTACATTTTCTTTATCCATTTGTCTCTTGACAGGCACATCAACTAAAAAAACAATAAACAGCTGCATAGGAGGAAGACCAGTAGAAGACAGGAAAAGCCTGGGGAGAGGGAGGAGGGGAGGGAAAGCAGAAGTCCTGGGGACTGAAGTGGAGCAAATTGTATTCCATGAATGTGTCAACATAAACCCCACTATTATGTATAACTGTAATATGCTGATAAAAACATTTTTGGGGGGTACTGGAGATTGAACTCAGGGGCACTCGACCACTGAGCCACATCCCCAGCCCTATTTTGTGTTTTATGTAGAGACAGGGTCTCACTGAGTTGCTTAGTGCCTCACCATTGTTGAGGCCGGCTTTGAACTCGCAATCCTCCTGTCTCAGCCTCCTGAGCTGCTGGGATGACAGGCGTGCGCCACCGTGCCCAGCAAATAAAAACATTTAATAACAGCAAAAATTAATCAGCCTGTCACAGACTCCAAAGCTCATGAAAAGAAGTTCAACATCCCTCACCATTAGGGAAATGCAGATAAAAAAAAATGAGATAGCACCTCACACACCAGTCAGGCCATGCTGAAAAGGCAAACAACAATACAGGTTAGTGAGCACGGAGAGGAACGAGCTCTGGGACAGGCTGCTGGCACCTGCGCAGCGGCTTCGGGAAGCACTTGGTGTTTCCTAAAAAGCTACACAAAACATCACTGTGTGCCTGGCCATTCCACTCCTGGCACACACCTGAGAGAAATGACAAGGTGTGTTCCACTAAAACATGCTCATAAATGCCTATAGCAATATTATTCAAAATGGCCCCAGGGGAAGCCACTCACATGTCAATCACCTGGTATAGGGACAGGAACGAACCTTGAGAACATACAGTGAAAGAGACTGGTCACAAAAGGCCATGCATCCTATATGATGCCATCCACTCGAAATTGCTAGAACAGGCAGATCTGCAGAGGCCAAAAAGCAAATGGTGGTGGCCCAGGGCTGGGCGGGAGGGACCTGGAAGGAGTGTTCCTTTGAGGTGGTGACGACTGCACAACCCTAAATACACTAAAAGCCACCGAATCCTATCCTTCAACAGTGCCTCTCCGTGGGCGCCATGGCGCACACCTGTAATCCCAGTGCTTTGGAAGGCTGAGACAGGAGGATCGAGAGTTCAAAGCCAGCCTCAGCAAGGGTGAGGCGCTAAGCAACTCAGTGAGACCCTGTCTCTACATAAAACACAAAATAGGGCTGGGGATGTGGCTCAGTGGTCGAGTGCCCGAGTTCAATCCCCAGTACCAAAAAAAACCCCAGTGCCTCGCAAGGGAGACGTTGTGTAGAAAGGTTAAGAAACCGGCCCCACGAGGTTCCAAAGTCATCTGATAGCCCAAATTTCCCCTCACATTAACATTCTGAGAAACTCCCTCCCGAAGAGCACATTTTAGGCAAAAGTGCATCAGAGTCTGGCAAGGACGCAGGACCTGGGCACGCGTCCTCTCTCTGGGGACAGCAGCAGGACGTGTCCCCTGAGAGAAGATGGCCCCAGGGAGGAGTAGGCAGGCAGCCTCCACTGCCGATCGTGCCAACCACTCTTGCCAGCTCCTGTGGGGCCTGAGGCCAGCCCTCCTGGCCTCCGGGATGCTCTGGGACCATCCCTCCCTGCCCCCTGCCCCCACGGGAGGTTTCTACTCTCCCAGCTCTTGGGTCCCTCATGGGTGTCCCTTTTCATGCCCCAAAGTGAATCTGAAGAGAAAATACACCAGACTGCGAGCCTTAACGTCCAGCCCTGACAGCAGCCTCATCTCCTGCTGTTTCTGGTGCTTGAAGGGGCTGAATTGACATGTAGTTAAAGTACCTGGCAGATGGAGTTTCAAAATGATTAGAGAGAGGAGGCCTTCCCATCAGATTTTTATTTTTTATTTTTATTCTTTTGTACTAGGGAGTGAATCCAGGGGCCCTTTACCACTGAGTCTTTTTATTTTCATTTATTTATTTATTTTTAAAAAAAAATTTTTTTTTTGTTTAGTTGTAGATGGACACAATATCTTTATTCATTTTTATGTGGTGCTGAGGATCGAACCCAGTGCCTCACGCATGCAAGGCAAGTGCTCTACCACTGAGCCACAATCCCAGCCCCGTCTTTTTTATTTTGAGACAGGGTCTCACTAAGTTGGTTAAGGCCTTGCTAAATTGCTGAGGCTGGCCTCTAAATTGTGATCCTCCTGCCTCGGCCTCCCCAGCTGCTGGGATTATAGGCATGCACCATCGCGCCCGGCAGATGGTTCTGTTTGCTTTTCCTCTGCATCTGAGTCTTTCACTTTGCCAAGGAAAGGCCCCAGGGGCTGAGGTTGTTTAGTTGGAGGATGAGAAAGCTGATGACCAACTTAACTACTGTCTTTGAATACAGAGACATTTATTACAAGGAGGGAAAGGCTCCTGGGGAATCCTGGGAGGACACTGGGAGTCCTGAGCACCCAGCACACAAGCAGGTGGCGGGAGGCGGGTGGTCCTCGTCATGTGAGCCCAGGGAAACCTACCTTCCAGCCTGGACGATGGTGAGAAGGGAGGACCAGCACCTGCTGCGGCTGCAGCCGTGACGCTGGGTGGCCTAGAGGCAGGACTGCTCCCTTGCCCCTGCTCACCAGCACTGCCTCTGCCAAGTGCGGGTTCTGTTCCCCCACCTGCCTGTGGCAGGCCACGAGAGAGGAGGACTTGTGGCTAGGTCCTGCGTGGCTGCCAGGCTGGGTGTGGAGGTTCAGGGCAGAGGCCAGGCTCTGAAGGACAGAGGTGGGACTGGGCGGCGGGTGCCGTGGGAAAGATGGGGACCGCAGGGCTGGAAGACAGGCCAAAGCGGAGAAAGAAATGGCGGAGCAGATGCAGGCGGGCCCTGACCCAGGACCTGGCCCCCAGGACGTTGAATGGGGGAGGTCAGCGGGTGATGAGGCCCGGCTTTGCCTTCCTGTTTTTCGAGCCCCTGGTCTCCGGACCAACGAAGAGCAAAGATTTCTGCTGTCCCCACTGGGTCAGCTGCCTGCACTGCCAGCTGCCTGGCCTAACTCACATGCCCGTGGGGCGTCAGGCTGCTGGCTGGAGGGAAGGAGACAGGAGGCTCCAAGGGAGCCCCAGGCCCTGGGGTGGGTGCGTTTGGGGTGGGGACGGAAGGGCAAAAGAAGGAGCAGGTGTGGGGCTGAGTGACCGGGCCCCTGCATGGACTGGTCCTGCCCACTGTCCCTGCTGCGTCCCTGCTGCCAAGGACCAGGGCAGAGTCCACAGACGTCAGTCTGCAGCTCTGTCTTCAGTTGACCCTCTCCCGGGGCCATCGGTACCGAGACCTCGAGCTGCAGCCTGAAGAACGCTTTTCCCTCGCAGCCCCCATGGCGGGGAATCAGGGCAGGCGAGGGGACTTCAGCTGGTCACGAGGGGCATGAGGACCTTGCAGGGTGAATGCCTGGAGGGTCGTTGCCGTTCGTCCCTGGGGACTAGGATGCTACCAGGAATGTTGCCCACCCTGGTGCGGAGCTCCCAGGCCACGGGCGTCCCTTTGAGTGGCACTCAGGCCCCATCACAGGGTGAGCAACAGGATCAGAGGCAGCCAGCTGCGGCGGAGCCTCCGCGGGGCTTTCTCCCTCAATCTCTCTCACGATCCCCCCCAGGCCTTGGGGGTTTCTGGGGCGTTTTCCTTGACAGCCTTTCCCATGCTGCCGTTGCATTTAGATCTTCCTGGGAGAACTCTCTGCCGTCCTTGCTTCTGATCCTTTCAGGCGCCTGCAGAGGAAAATCCCCAACTCACCCATAGTCTGCCTGCTGTGTTCTGAGATGGGTCGTCACCACCAAGGCTCACACGGAGGCTTAGTCCCTCGATGCAGTAGGACAGGGAGGTGGGGCCAGGGGCGCACGTCAGGAAAGGACTAATTGCTTTCTCGCCTGAGTTCTTGCTCTCGCAGGATTGTGGTTCTGTTGAGAAGAGGTTGTTATAAAGCAATGTTGCCCCTTGTGTTCTCTCTTACAAGTGCTCCTGCTTGCCCTCCTACCTTCACCATAAGTTGAAGAAGCACAAACCCTCGCCAGAAAAACCATGAGCCCAGATAAACCTTTTTCCTTTATAAATCACCCAGTCTCAGGTATTCTGTTATAGCCACAGAAAACAGACTAAGACACCATTCATCTGACATTTATTTGCAGCCTCCCTTCCTGTTCCTAGCCAGCTTGTTCAATCATGAGAAAGCTGAGCCAGAAACTAGCCTACATTCGGAACCACCCTCTTCTTTCCTCCTTCTTTCAGCCTCTCCTTCTGAATGGGTAAAAGTACTTCTGTGTTTTCAGAGGCATCAAGGGAGCCCGTGTTGAGCAAATATTTCAGTCATCGTCATGGCCCTCAGTGGCAGGAGACCATACATGCAGCTTCTCTGCAAGGTTCATAACCTAGACTAGCACTTCATGGCTCTTTCAGTCCCAAGGCCTTCTGGAAAGCCCTTAACTGCATGATTCTTGAGTCTGTTTCAAAGGCAAGAGTTTTTTCATCCCAAGTCCAACAACTGACCTTTCACATCTGCCACACTGACGCTCTCTGCTCCTCTTCTTGCAGAGGATTCCTTTGGGGCTCCACTCTCCCGTGTGGCACCCACAGATCTCTCCCAGGGATCTGTGGCTGGGTTCCAGGGTCTGTGCTCTGAGCTCGTCAGAGACCTCAGACTTGTAATAAATCTCATGCCGGGATCTTTTCCAACACTAGCCTTTGGCTTTCCTGCAAGGGCTGCCGATTCCAAGTGTTTGTGGCAGAGTCTTACTGGAGGCAGCAGGGAAATCAGGTCCCCATCCTCAAGAAGTGCCCGATTTGATGCCCTCTAGAGGTTCAGGGGGAAAGAGAGAGAGAGAGAGGACGCAAGGTGATTGACAGGCACTGTGTGCCAGGGCCTTACCTCCTGCTGTCCCTCAAGCCCTCATCACACCTGCCAGCCAAGATTGGCCTCCCAGTAACCAGGGCCAGGCCCAGCTCCATGTCTGAGGCTAGAGGCCACACGTAGGGGACTTTGGAGTCAGGTGGCTGCAATTCAATCTCAGGTATCTTGGGAAAGTTATTTCATCTCTTGGAGCCTCAGTTTCTTCTCATGGAAAATGGACCTAAAACTTCCTTACAAAGTGCTGCACAGGGGCCAGGATGGCCAGATAGACACAAGCTGTCTGGTATGAAAATTGTAAGGGACAAACCTACGTTAAAATGTTATTCACTCTTTGGGAGGCTGAGGCAGGAGAATCGCAAGTTTGAAGCCAACCTCAGCAATGGTAAGGCACTAAGCAACTCAGTGAGACCCTGTCTCTACATAAAGCACAAAATAGGGCTGGGGATGTGGCTCAGTGGTCAAGTGTCCCTGAGTTCAATCCCCAGTACCCCCCCCAAATATATATATTATTCACGGCTTATCTGAAATTCAAATTTAACTGGATCTTTTTTTTTAATATACCACTGAGCCACATCTCCAGCCCTTTTTATTTTTTTGAGACAGGGTCTCGCTAGGTTGCTTAGATCCTCACTAAAATGCTGAGGCTGGCCTCAAACTTGCAATCCTCTTGCCTCAGCCCCCCAAGCCCCTGGGATTATAGGTGTGCACCACCGTGCCCAGCTCATTTATTTTTTTATTATTTTGCTTTTATTTTATTTGTGCTAATCTGGCAACCTACTTGAAGTTCAAGTGATACATCAGTGTCAAGGTTTGGCACAGAACCCAGGTCCCAGGAAGTGCTCGGTGAGGCTGCCATGGCGGTGGAGGAGACCGGTCAGGAGGGCATGGGAGCACAGATCACGTACTCGGTCGGCCGTGCCGGGCCCTGTTTATACGCAGTGAGATCTCTGATGGTATTAATTCTTTCTTCCAGTTCTTAAATATACAAAAACATAACTGGAATGCTCTCTGCTCTGGATTCTCAAGTGGGGCTCTTCTAGCAAGTCTAGCTGCTCGAGTCCTGGGTGACGGCTTCTCCATGTGTCCCATGCCAATGGTCTGGAGAATCTGCTTCTCTGGCCTTGCCCAGCTGGGTCCTGGGTGTAAGGGGGTGGCACAGGTCAGACAGCAGGCTACCCGGGCGCCTCGCTCCCACCGGAGACCCAGACCTAGCTTGCCGTCGGCTGTGTTTCTGCTGTTCACTGGCCAGGGGCCATGGCGTGGCTCTGTGCTCCGTTATCTGGAACTCTTGGATGCTGGGCTTGGCCGGCCTCCAGCCCTGTGGCAATCTGCATGGACTGTGTTTGCCAGACCTGGCCTGTCACAGCCTGGGCAGCCGGCCCAAGTGGAGGGGTTCCATACCCACAGTACTCTTGGTGTGGGGAATGGGGGCAGGGGGTCGGTTGGCAATAACACAGAAGCATTAATAACATATTAGTAAGTGGACATCTATGAACTAGTGTATAAATAGGATCACATACGTTAGGACAATGTGCAGGGTTCCAAGTCCTCAGTCAACCAACCGCAAGTTGAAGATTTTTTGCTAATGGCATCTGGACTGAGCGTGTACAGACCCTTTTCCTGTTCTCATTTCCTAAACCACACAGTATAACAACTACTTAGATAGCACTTGTATTAGGTACTGCCAGTATCTAGAGATGATTTAGAGGATGTGTGTAGGTTATATGTAAATATTATGCCATATTATAAAAGGGACTTCAGCACCTGCTGATTCTGGTATCTGTGGGAAGTGTCCTGGAACTAGTCAGCTAAGGACATCAGGAGACAACTCTGTGTGGGTGTGTGTGTGTCTGTGTGTCTGTGTGTGTGTGGTTTTCTACGTGACTTTACCTAATCAGAGGGCTGCTCTTCTGAGTGTAATTTCCCATGTGAACCCCAGGAGGGAGAGGAGGGAGGAGAGGAATGGAGGCTGTGGCCGGGGTGGAGACAGTCACTGGGCTGGGCTCCGGCCCCCGTGTCAGCAGGTCTGCAGCCTAGATGGGCCCTGCCACTCAGCTCTCTGCCCTGTTTCCTCACTGTAAGATTAGGGGATTGAACTGCAGTCCCAGGCATGGCCCGAGCTGGAGCCTCCCCAGCGCACTTGAGGAAGAGGCTGAGTCCTGGGAAGACCGAGGTTCCTGGGGAAAGATGCTGGGATTCAGTGTGCCGTCCCACGCAGCACAAGCCCTGGATGCCGGCTGAGTGCCCGGCTCCGACACACCCCCACCTCCTCAATTACAGCTGCCATTGTTTAACAATTACACAGCAGGAGCTCTGTTATACTTATTTTTTAATTGTCAGCACCAGACTCTAAATGAATGATGGATGGATTACGCTGAAAACAATTACCAAACATGAATGCCATGCTAAATATAGGTGTGCAGCTTTCCAAGGCACTCAGGTTGGTTGGATGTGCAAATTCTGTTTTCTAACAACACTCCCAATCTAAAGCACGCCAGGCTGTGGAATTAACATCAGCCAGTGATAAGAGCTGCCACACATTGTCACTGTGGGTTTCAGCACTTCTAGGAGGAGGTGGGGACAGTCCCATCGTGGACAGGGTGCAGACTACCAGCTACCACCCATCTTCTTTTTTTTTTTTGGTACTGGGGATTGAACTCAGGGGCACTCGACCACTGAGCCACATCCCCAGCCCTATTTTGTGTTTTATGTAGAGATAGGGTCTCACTGAGTTGCTTAGCGCCTCGCCATTGCTGAGGCTGGCTTTGAACTTGTGATTCTCCTGTCTCAGCCTCCCAGAGTGCTGGGATTACAGGCGTGCGCCACCGTGCCTGGCTTTATCATGTTTTTCAGTTCTCCAATTCCACAGTGTTGGAGCACCATGGAACCCAGGCTGCGCCTCTCCTCAGCTGGGTCATTTGGAACAAATCTTTCAACATTCTGGGCTTCAGCTCTTTGGCTCATGGGAGGTTCCCTCCAGGCTCTGAAATCTCCAGAGCGCTGAGCAGGTCCTCAGCTTCCACAGAATCTCATGCTCCTAATCACAAGATGAGACACCCCCATAAATAAGGCCCAAAGCCCCACAGCTACAACACAGGCCTGTGGTCTGGCATCTGTGAGGTATCGTTTGCATTATGGCTACTTGGATTTTAGCACTGGCCTCCTGGTCCCCTGGGGTTAAACTGTCCCTGCAGACTGCATCGTTAGGAAACCCCAAAGTTTGAGCAATAACTAGAGTGACTCTAAGGAGCAGGGATCTGTGCCGCTGCCACAAGACATAGCAGCTCTGTGTTAGGTCCTGGTCCCTGCAGGGGTGAAGCTCGGGCCTCAGTCAGCAAGACCTGGGTTCCAGCCAGAAACTGTCACTCATCTTGGAGTGACCTTGGGCCTGACACTCACCTCTCCAGGTCTCACCTGCCTCAGCTGGCACAGGAGCACAGCCACGGCCCAGGTCATGGCTGCAGGGTCTAAGAGGGAACATGGGCAGGGCCCTGGTCTGGAGCCTGACAGTTAGTGGGGGGCAGGGAGGAAGGCACAGGAGCAGTGCAGCCTGAGCGTGGAGCCACTTTAGAGCAAGGCTGAAGGGACCTGTGAGCAGCCAGACCCCAGGGACAGGCTGCAGGGTGGGGGCGGGGTGGCTCCAGCGCAGCCAATCTCCCCACCTGTGGGGTCAGGCTCCTGTCTGCTCCTTGCTGAGGGCATTGTCCTTGATGAAGGGTCTGGCACCACCTGGAAAGGCCTCTCCAGGTCCTTGGCCCTCCTGCCCATCCCTGCCACTTAGAAATCTGTCCCTGGACTGCTTGGCGCACAATTCCCTGTGTCTCATGGGGGCCCAGGCTCACGCACTTGGCCTAGCTTTTCCTCTGGCTTCCAAGTGACGTGCATGGGGCCAGACTCTCCATTCCTATCGAAGCTTCTGGGTCTTAGGCTGTGTAGGTGGTCAGAGCTGGCTGCTCCGTCTCTGTGGTCATTTCTGGGCTCATTACAAATCCCAGAGCTCTCCCACGCAGGATTGTGTGGGGATGGGAGCTCTGTGGCTGGATCCACACGCTTCCCCTCCAGATCCTTGGGGCCAAGCCGTCCTCAGGAGCAGCCTCACCTGGAAGAGACCACTGGTCCTCCAGATGCTCAGTCCTGCCCCAACCTCCTTGAAGTTCTTGAAAATCTCTTAGAAACAGAGATAGAAGGCAGGGAGGGGGAGCAGGCCTCCTCATCTGTTGAAATAGCTCTGGCAGTACCAGGCAGTTCCTGGCCACTAAGGAGGGCTCTGCCGTCCTGGGGGGTCACCCAAGTACAGTTTGGGAAATGTGGGGCTCTTGGCTCCTGCCCAGCCCAGGACCCATCCACCCTGCTTTCTAACACTGGAAAGCAATGACAGACGACAGCATGAGCTTGGGAACCCACCAGACCCTTCTGGGTTTCAGTGTCCTCCCTGAAGAAGAAGAAGAGCGTCAGCTTCGTTAGGGGGTGAGAGTAAATGAACAAATGCATGTCACCTGCTCAGTTCAACCCAGGATGGGACAGCGCTGTTAATATTATTAGGAGCATTAGCTGTGGTGGCCTGGGGCCAATCACTCAACATCTGGAAGTTTCCATTTCCTCAGCTGCAAAAGAAAAGTAAGAATGGCTGCCACACACAATTGCCGCCAGGGTCGAAAGAAAGTCCCCGTGGGCTATGGGGATCACACCCGGAATTGCAGCCAGTTAGCATCTCCTCCCTGGTTAAGTGGCTCCGCGAGGTCCTGGCTGTCTCCAACGCTGGGCATTACTGGCCATTGGCATCCTTAGCTATATGGGGGAAACGTCTGGCCAACTGTGTTGGAGAGTGGGCTCCTGTCCCCAGGTCTCCTGTGTCAGTCTCCCTCTCATGAACTACAGAGTCCATTGCAGCTGATGGAGCACGTGGAGGAAGATGCCTGGGGACAATGTGTGGCCATGGCCTTTTTCAGCCTATGTGTTGACCTTGTGCAAACAGAGAAGGGACCCCAGGGAGCACCTCAGGAAGCTCGGATAGGGCTGGGGACTGGATTTCCACTCCGCTCAGCTCCCTCCTGGGCACAACAGCCCTGCGTGGACAGGACCCATCTTCAATGCCCCATCAGGCCAGGCTGGGTATCAGTGGGGGTAAGTGACGCTCCTGGGTGGGGACAGCAGTGACTGGAGCTCCCAGTCTAGGAGTCGCAGGAGCAGCTGCGATTAACTCCTGTAGCACGGCCAGGTGCAGGCCAGGAGGGCCAGGGCGCCCGCTGATTAGAGGATTCTAGATACCTATAGGAAGCATTCCTGATTTCAAAATCACTGTGCAGATCAGAAAAACGTGTACAGGAAGCTGGGCAGTGGTTGGCCACGTGCTCAGTGCAAAGCTCGGTCCTGATCAGAGGCCTCCTCTCCACTTCCTGGCCTCTACTCCTCCTTGGCTAACTTTTCTGGTCCAAGGCCGGAGGCCCTACACCATGCTCCTCTCTCCCTGCCTCAGCCAGCTCTGCCTCTCCATCCCCACGTCTACCCACAGAGAAATGGCTAGTGCTAACCCTTGTCCCACAGGTTCCCTCCTTCCCCCATGTCCTCAGCCTCCATCCTGCACTCAGTGGCTGCCTTCTGCCTGCCAGCTTCTGGAAGCCCAGAGACCCTGCCTGGCATGACGTCTGCTACTGCAGATATGTCTCTATGAGCAAACCAAACTCCCCAGCCTGCTACTGCCCTCCCCGCCCTCCCAGGACGTGAGCCCCACTGCCACCCCAGCCGATTGTGTTCTCCAAGCAAAACCTGCTACCCCTGTGCCTGCTGTGCCCAAGGCCTGGTATTCTTTCTCCTCTATCAAAAGCCCTTCACAACCTAGCATGAGTCTCAATTCTGCCCTGAATTTCCTGCGTCTTTGTAGCACACTATCTGTCCTACATACATCGGGTGGTCACCAAGGGCTTAATTATCACCTCAAGCAGTCCGCCATTTTTCCTTTCAGATCCCCAGAGAGCCTGGACTGCCCTGGATGGGGACCGTGGCCTTGGGTTTTCCTGTTGTTTTTGAGTGTCTGAGTCCTATTCGAGAGGAGACCTTTCCAAAAGCAATCTGGTACATGTGCACAAAGGCCATACCGGACACCTGCTGGCTTGCACACCTGTGAGACCAGTGCTGGAGGCCTCCGCCCTGGCCACCAAAGCCAACCTCCCAGAGGAACCTAGCAGGCAAAGGAGTCCCCCGGTATTTCCCTGCTGAGGTCATGCTCTGGGACCTCTCTTCTGTGGTCTTAGCCTCCCTTCTCCAGCCTCCGTTTTCTCCTTTGCACAGTCAAGTGGGGAAGTGCTGAACTTGACTCTGAGTCCCCACTAGTTCTGTGTAAGACAGGATTGTTACCTATCCTACAGAAATTTCCTAGCTTAAGATTTTCCAATAGGAAATCTTAGAATACAACGTCCTGCTATCATTAAGTTTGGGGAACATTAAAGTTCACCGGGTTTCTCTGCTTCTCAGAGCTTTGAAAGTGCTGTGGCCCGCAAGTGGGGACAGGCCAGGCGGCACTTTCTGTCTTTGGCAACTGGAATGCTTTTGTTTACAGGGAGCCTGGAGAAAGCGGCGGCCAGGACTACACTCGGAGACCTGTGGCTCTGCGTTTCCTCCAGACCCGGGCCTGCCCAGGGTGCTGGTCCTCATGGGACCGGGGCCATCTTCCTCTTCCCCTGCAGCCTGGCTGGCTTGGCTGTAATTGTATTCCCATATGTGTCCCGTCTGGCTTGATACAACGCTGGCCACCGACTTCCGGAAAGTTCTAAAGCCTCACAGAGGCTGGTGTGTCCTGAGATTACCTCTGGTCACCAGCGGCCATCTGCGTGGATTCAGGGGTGAGCAGTGGGAAGGTCTGGCGTGGCGGACCAAGCCCATGCTTCTCTTTCCACCCTGTGTGCTCGGCACAGCCAGGGGACTTCGGGGATCTAAGAATCCGGTTACTCTGATTCATGCCAACAGACATTCAGAGCAGAACAAAATGCGATTTCACAATGGCTCCCAGAAGTCTGATGCGGTGGAACTTAAACTGCCACCCCACGGTTTTAACAACTATTTTCTTTGATTCCAAGATGCCATCAATTGTAAGACGCACCATTGTTTTAAGAACAACTTGCAGGGGCTGAAAAAAAAAAAGTGAAGAGAAACGCTGAGTGGATTGTGCCCACTGATTGTACAACACATCCTGATTCCAGAATAATTAAAACTCCAACAATGGTGTGCCCGGGATTGAGGAAGCCGACCCTTTCCACAGGTCGGGGCTGGCTTCCTTGTTCGTTACTACGGAGGAAGCTGGGAAACAGACTTCGGGCCAGAGGCGGGAGGCTGGGGTGCTGGGCAGGTGTTTGATCTCAAAAAATAGTCACTGAACAGGCCGCAGCCAGACCTAGTGCAGCCAGGAGGCGGGATCATGCACCTCCTGTGCCACCACCAGCGTACAATTGGCAAAGGCCCCTGTGCCTTCCCAGAGGTGCGGCAGTGGGCACACCTGTGCCTCCCCGCTGTCAGAAACACAGCAGGACTGTCCAAGTCGGCGCGAAACCAGCCCTGTACACTGAAACAGGGCAGCACTTTTTCCAAAATGGCATAAAATTCACCACTAATTCATAAAGATAAAATAAGACAGATTTATTTATTTATCTTTTTGGTTCTAGGGATTGAACCCAAGGGAGCTTAACCACTGAGCCACATCCCCAGCAACCTCTCCCACTTTTTTTTGGTACCGGGGATTGAACTCAGGGGCACTCGACCACTGAGCCGCATCCCCAGCCCTATTTTGTGTTTTATGTAGAGACAGGGTCTCACTGAGTTGCTTAGCGCCTCGCCGTTGCTGAGGCTGGCTTTGAATTCGCGATCCTCCTGCCTCAGCCTCCAGAGCCTCTGGGATTACAGGTGTGTGCCACAGTGCCCAGCAAGACAGAAATTTACACTAAGTATGTTGGAATGACCAGGTGGACAGCAACCCCATGTCATGAGGGGCTTGCCTCTTCTTTATCCCCTGGACCTTCTCCCCACATTTGGCCACACCATGTAGATGGTCAGCAGGTCCTGGAGTACATCCAGGGCCCCCAGGGGTGAGGATTGCCACAAACATCCAAGGGGCGCGGGAAGGATGGGGAGTCTCTGGGGTGAACCCCTGGAGCTGGCTCTCCAACTAGGTGGTGATATTTTAGCTGGGCACAGGGAACAGGTGGACGGTGGGACAGGAGACTTCAGATGGAGGAACTGGGGGCAGGTAGCCACCAGGTGCATGGGCTGTGGCGGGAGCTGAGGCTGGTGGGACGCTGGCGTGTCCTTCTCATCTGTAGACCTTTCTGCCATGTGATTTTTACACCTTATTCTCAACAAAGTGTCCAAAGACTTTTTACGTGCTGTCCAGGGCTGGCTCTGAGTGGCCAAGCCGTGCCACCAAGACCCTTGAATGGGCCGTGGATCTTGCTCCCGGAGGACAGAGCTCCCCATGAGTGACCTTGGGAACACCCTGCACTAAGCCCCCTGATGGGCCTGCAGCCCCGACCAGTGCTGGTCAACAGCCCCTAAGAGCACTTGACCCACGGACCCGGCTGAGTGGCAGCCGCCTTCCTGTCCCACAGAGAGTGCCAGATAATAAATGTCCATCAAGTTCTGGAGTAATTTGTCAACGCAGCACAAGACGCTAGGACAGATCCTTAGCCATGACAGGAGGGAAGAGAGGGGGATTCTGGGAAAGAGAAAGTACCAGGTGTCGCAGAAGAAGCTGAAGTCCACCGAGCCGCGTGGCTGCTGCCCGAAGCCTCCTGAGGAGCCCGCTCCACCCCAGTTGGTGAGAATCCCAGGGGGCAGCGTCACGGGTTTTCGGATTTCTTTGCTTTGCTCTCTAAATGTGCTTTGGCGTTTTCTTTGAGAAAACATGTCCTCTAGGAAGGTCAGCAGAGGGGACGGTTGGCTTTGGGGAGCCTGAGGGCCTGGCCAGGGCCGCCAAGATTGGTCGCAACACTTGGGTGTGCTACATGTCACCGCAGGGCTCCAGGAACGTGGAACATGGGCATTATTATTGCCATTTGACAGTCAGGAAACACAGGCTCAGTGAGGCTGAGAAACAATCTGAAAATGTCTAAGTAGGCCCAGTGGTTAGCGCCTGCCTAGCCCGCTGGAGGCCTGGGCTCCACCCCCTGCACCACAGGAGAGGAAGGAAGACCCTCTGAGGACAAAGGTGAGACATGGGAGTTCAAATGACTTCTTTCTGGTTTTAAACTCAGATGTTCTGGAGCCTTACAGCTTGAACGTGTGCATGTCTCCCGCTCTTACCAGGTGGTTCAGGACTGGTGGCCAAAACCAGAGAAAGGGCCGGACACGAGCTCCATTGTCCTGAGGAGTGGCATGCGAGGGATTCAGCCGCGTCCCCAGCCTTTAAACAGCCACAAGCCAGCAGCAGAGTAACAGTGGCGCTCCTCTCAGCCGTGAGAAAGAACGAGGTCATGGCATTTGCCAGTAAATGGATGGAAATGGAGGAGCTCATGCCGAGGGAACCTAGCCAAACTCAGACTCAAAGGTCGAATGTTTTCTCTCATATGCAGAAGTTATAGTAAAATAAAGGAGAGGGGGTGAGAAGGATAAGATGGCATAAAGAACCAATCAAATACAAATTAATAGATGAGCAAAAGCAAGTCTTGATGTGTAGAGGAAGGAGAGGGGGATGGGGGGGAAGAGAAGGGGGAGGAGGACAGGGGAGGGAGGGGGAGAGGGGTCCCGACTGAAATCCATTTCCATGCACGTGTGAGTTTGTTGGGATGAATCCAACCACGGGCGTGTAACCATAAAGCTCTAATAATAATTTTAAAAAGACAGAAGTGAAGCCTATTAAAAAGAATATATGAATGGATGATGAGATGAATATGCAAATTATGTATTCATACTTTTTTTTTTTAAAACCAGAGAACAAATGGCCAAGCTAGAATACAAAGAAAATTGTAAATAAATTCCCACAGTAGAAAACAGATTGTGGATTCTCTGCACAGTTGAATAAAACTTGGATCAACCATAAAAACATGGCCAAGTAAAACCCAAGTGTGATATAGTTCCTGGCCAAATGAACATTTTTTGCAGAGGGTCAGGACTTGGTCAACAAAGGCTGAATTTAGAGACATTTGGGCAAAAGAGAGGGGCCACCCCCTCAGACTCTGCTCTTTTGAAAGGCTCATCAGAGCCAGGATGGAGCCTCTCAGCCCCTGTGGTGGGGATTCTGCCTGATCCTACTTCCTCTTTTCCAATTAGGCACTTTCAAGTCATAAAAATGATATTTCCACATCAGCATTTCTATTTCCTTGCAGGTGGTCCTGGTTCTGTGTACCTAACACAACTAATCACTTCTGCTCTGCAGTGGGAATGGGAAAGCTTTGCACTACAACTGGACTCTGCACTGGCTTTGCTGTGTGATTTGGGTTAAAAATGTTGCCTCTCTGAGCTCAGCATCCTCATCTGTAAAAAAAAAACTGTGATGGTGCTAAGAGGGGGCCTCCCCCACCGATGCCTGCAGGAGCGCAACCCAGGAGAAAGGTCTCTGGAGCTCCCATCTGGGCTCCTGCTGCTGCACAGGGGAGGCCAGTGGTGGCTGAGCTCCAGGGGGGTCTCCAGAGCTCAGCAACTTCTCTTAGGCCTCTGGTCCTTTAACGCATGACAAATATCTCACAAGGTGGCTTTCTACAGCTTCTCTAGATCTTCCTGTCCCACGGGAAGGATGCAGAGAAACTCCTTCATTACCAGCCCAAAAGACCAGCTTTGTTCCCAGACTCAAAGCAATTTAATAGGGAAGCCACCTAATGGGTCCACCTTCTTTCCCTTTGCATGAAACAAAAGCCACCACTGAATGATTAAGATGGTAGCTGCTAAGGTCACAGTTATTCCTAGAAAATTCAACAAGAGAAACATCAGTCTTAAGAGCTCTTAATCAGAAATCTTTGTTTAGATTTACAGACCCCAGAACATCTGGGGACCTTTGCATAACATCAGAATGTGTGTCACAGAAAAGGACCAGATTTCAATCAATAAAGACTAGACCCTGAAGATGAGGCCAGGGCCGTGTATCTGGGCTCACGGGGGGGGTTCCCGTCCAGCACTGTCCCTCCATCCCCCTCATCCTTTGAGAGCAGGGGACACCCCCTGGACCCTCTGCACATGCCTCATGGTGAAGCAGTTGGCACACGGCTGCAGGAACCCTGACACTCGCTTAGGGTGCACAGATGTTTCCGCTGACCCCAAGGAGACCATCCCAGGAGAGGCAAGTCACCCCCAAGAGGACACATAGCAGGATTGTGGCAGTTCAGGTCACAACAGAGCAAAAACAGCGTAATTTAGGCAAATGTATCTGAATACTTTCAAACTCCTCCCTCTGAAGAGGCTGCAGACCAACACCACTTTTGTCCCTTCCCAGGGACCTCCCGCTGGACCCTCGCCCCCGATGGAAGACTTCAGTCTTATTTCCTGCTACCACCGCCCTTTCTCACATCTCCACCCCATCTAAGAAGCGCATCGGTAATATTTTTAATGTTTTGTACTGTCAAGGAATCAAGTAAGAACCGAAAGAGAGAACCTACGGGGTGGGGAGAATCTTTGCTAGCTGCTGTTCTGACAGGGGATGAATATCCAGAATACGTAAAGAATTCAAAAACTAACACCCCAAAACAAAAAACCCAGCTAATAAATAGGCAGATGAACAAAACAGACACTTCTCCACAGAAGAAACACAAATGGTCAACAAATCCATGAGAAAATGTTCAACATCATTAGCAATCAGGGAAATGCAAATCAAAGGCACACTGAGATTTCATCTCACCCCAGTCAGAAGAGCAGCCATCAAGAATACCAAGAATAACAAATGCTGGGGAGGATGTGGAGAAAAAGGAACACTCCTACCCTGTTAGTGGGTTGGTAATTAGTATAGCCACTGTGGAAATCAGCATGGAGGTCCCTCCAAAGACGAGGCGAGGTAGGGAGCCAGCATGTGAGCCACTATGCTACTCCTTGGTATTGTCGTGAAGAATCCAAGTCATGACCGTATGGTGATCCATGCACACCCGTGTTTACAGCGGCACAATTCACAACAGCTGAACTATAGAACCAGCTCAGGTGTCCATCCGTAGATAAGTGGATCATGAAAATGTGGTGTATATCCACGATGGAGTTTTATTCAGCCATAAAGAAAAATATAACCATGTCATTTGCAGGAAAATGAACAGAGCTAGAGAATATTGCGTCAAGCAAAATAAGCCAAACTCAGAAAGTCTAGGGTCGTATGTTTTCTCTCATATGTGAAAAGCTAGAGATAAAAAAGGAAAAGAAAAGGTGGGGGGTCTCATGAAGATTGAAGGGACATCAGGAGAGTAGAGAAAGGGTCCAGGGGTGGGAGCAGGGGAGAGGGGAGTGCTGGGGAGTGACATTGTGTTATGTGACATTGTGTTACGTGCATGTGCAGATATGTACCAATGAATCCCCCCATTATTGCGACTGTAACACACCAACAGACATACGAGAAAAAAGAAGAAAAGCAAACTACTTTGTACTGTCAAAAGCGCTATTTTACAGAAACAGAGCACAACTTAACTCAGGGCAAGATTTCCCCTCTTATTCCTCCTCCTACCTCCCAGGCCCTAGGCCATCCCATCTCTGCAGCTGACAGCCACACAGTCCTGGGAGAGGTCAAGGGCAAGGCTGCCCAGAGCTGAGACCAGGAGGGTACCATGCTGCCCGTGCTGGGCATAGAACACTGTACACGTGCCAGCTTCCAGTGCTGGGGTCCTGCGTGGGGACCCACAAGGGACTCGAATATACTCTCCACATTTCTTGGGAGGGAACCTGGGTCCACGTGAGTGGATGTGGCCAACTCTTCTCTGGAGAAAAGACATCACTTGTCACTTCACACAGGGGACTCGTTCTGAGAAGTGTGTCATTAGGTGATTTCGTCACCAGGCAAACATCGCCACCGTCACGCCCGTGATCATCGCTGATCCACATGGTGCAGGACTGTCCTGTCGTGCGTATGGTGACTGCATGGCTTCCAGGTCCTGCAGAAGTGACCTCCCTGCTGACAGAACAGGGAGAGCTGCTCCTCTGCACTCTCCTCTGCCATGGGGCCATGGGCCTCTGGATCCCCACAGCCTCCCTACCTGGCCTGAGACCTGCTGCTTGGCCAGGATTGTGGCCCCATCCTCCCTCTGCCCCAGGCCACGGCCTTATGAAGAATCTATTCCAGCTCCTGCCTGTCTCTCCTAGACTGTCCCGTCAGACGCACTGACCTCTCAGTAGGTTCCTTTTGGAGAAATATTCTGAATACACGAATAAGTCCAGAGAGAAATACACAAATGTCTACACCCCGTGGCTTCATCAGATCTTAACATTTTGCCATATTTCTTTCAAGGCTTTAAAAGATAATACATAAAACATCACAGGCAGAGCTGATGGCCTCCTGGATCTTATCCCCAACTCCTACTTTTCAGAGATGCCATAGCCTTGAATTTCATGTGTGGGAATCTCAAGCATGGTTCCTAGATTATCCAAAGGGGTTCATCCATAAATGGCATGTAGTATTTTTTTTGTAAGTTTTAAAATCTTGCAGATGTTGCCTAGATCCTTCTACAGCTAACTTTTGCCACTCACCATTGTTTTAGGTTTATCCACACAGACACAGGCTGCTCTGTTCTTTATTAACTGCTGTGTAATATTCTATCACATGAAAGTCATCACAATCAATTGAAGGGTTTTTGGTTTCTTTTCAACTTTCCACTGTTAGTGACACCGTGAATATTTGCACAATTCAGTGACAATTCTCCAGACTGGATCTCCGTACTCCAAAGGAATGTCCAGCAGGGGGGTTGGTTTCTAGTGTTTGCCAATCGTGTCAACACTTGGTACTGGCAGATAAACACTTTGGCCAATCTGATGCATTAATTTTTTTAAAATTTTTTTTAGTTGTAGATGGACACAATACCTTTATTTTATTTGTTTATTTTTATGTGGTGCTGAGGATCAAACCAGTGCCTCACATGTGTTAGGCAAGTGCTCTACCACTGAGCCACAACCCCAGTAGCCCTGATGCATTCGTTTTTGTGGTTTATTTAAGTGTTAACTTGGCTGGGATATTTTTGTGATGGTGTTTCTGGAAGAGATTTGTATTTAAATTTCTATTTAGGGCTGGGGTTATGGCGCAGTGGTAGCGTGCTCGCCTAGCATGCAGGAGGCACTAGGTTCGATCCTCAGCACCACATAAAAATAAAAAATAAAGCTATTGTGTCCACCTACAACTAAAAAATAAATATTTTTTAAAAGTTTCTATTTAAATTGGTGGACTTCAAGTAAAGTAGGTCATTTTTGATAACATGAGCCTCATCCAATCAGTTGCAAGTGTGAATAGAATAAAAAACTGACCTCCCTCCTCAAGCAAAAAAAATTAATTCTCTTTTGGTTGCTTTTCCTCAGGTCTCTAGCTTGGTAGCCTCCAGACTTTAATTGCAGTATCAGTTTCCCCCTGGCCTCTCCTGCAGATTTTGAACTTGCCAGCTTCTCTTATCACATGAATCAATGCCTTAAAATGAAACTATGCATGTATACATCTTATTAGCTTCATATATTTGGAGCACCCCAATTAATACAGATGATGTCTTAGTCTGTTTTCTGTTGCTATAACAAAACACCTGAGGCCAGGTAATTTTTAAAGAACAGCTTATTTGGCTTACAATTCTGGAGGCTGGGAAGTCCAGAACATGGTGCTAATATCTGCATGTCATCTGGGAAGGGCCTTGTGTTATTTTATAACTTGGTAGAGGGCCTCCCATGGCAATCCTGAGAAAGAGGACCAGCTCAGGTCTCTCTTCCTCTTCTTATAAAGCCACTAATGCCATCAAGGGGGCCCCACCCTCGTGACTTCATCTGATCCTATGTACCTCCAATGCCATGAACAATGGAATTTGGGGATGATATTTTCAGCACATGAAATTTGGGGAATCCATTCCAGCCATAGCAGAGGTCTGAGTGTGTGTTTCTCTGACTCCCAGGAGGTTGACCGTGGGGTCAACTGTTCATCTGCCACCTGGACTGCCCCTTCCATGACTTCCCCGTGTCTCCTCCCCTTAGTTTTCACTTGGTGATTTGCCTTTTGCTCGTGGATTTGCAGGCCTTCATGCATGCCGTGTGCCGGCCTTTCATTACCTTTGTGACTTACATTGCAAATATCTGCCGATGGCTTGACAGTCAGCATTTTTTTTTTTTTAGTTGTAGGCGGATAGAATATCTTTATTTTATTTTTATGTGGTGCTGAGGATCGAACCCAGTGCCTCACGCATGCTAGGTGAGCACGCTACCACTGCGCCATAACCCCAGCCCCAACAGTCAGCATTTTTTATGACTAATTCTTGAAAAGTTTTTATGTAACACGGTTTATTCTCCCAATAGTCTATTCATTTTTGCATTAAGATTTGTCCTTTATATCTGGTTTAAGAAAATAACTCTAAGTTCATAAAGGCAATATTCTATGTTTTCTTCTAGATTGTTTAGAGTTAATATACTTAGGTATTTAATCAACCTAGAGTTTATTTCAGTTACAGTACAAGGATCTGATTTTATTATTCTTTATGAATCCCAATCATTTCTGAGTTATTTCTTGAATGAGTCCACTTTCTTATTTTACTAATCTTTAATGACCCCTCTGGTATATACCAAATTTTCATGTAAGTGTGGATCGGTTTCTGAGTTCCCTAATTTTCTCTTGACCTGTTTGCTATCTCCGTATCAATACTTTACTATCTTCATTAGAACTTTAGTCTTGATGGTTATCAGTTTGTCAAATTTTACAAAAATTACCCTTTGAGATTTTGGATGGGATTGTATGGAGGTTAAAGGATAAGTGGAGGATGATTGACATCTTCATAAAGCCACGTCTCGTTTTTCCATTTGAGACCGTGGTAAGTCACTGTATGGACTCGTATTTTCTTTCATGTCCTTTAACAATAGCCTTTTAAAGTTTTCTAAAACGGAATGAAAATCACATAAGTTCCATATAAAAATCAATAAAAATTAAAACACCTTATACTACTTAGATGTATGCAGAAATACAGCTTCTGTTGCTAGCATAAATAAGATCTTGTCAAAAGTTTCATTTTAGCCGGGCGCGGTGGCTCACACTTGTAATCCCAGCACTTAGGGAGGCCGAGACAGGAGGATCGCGAGTTCAAAGCCAGCCTCAGCAATGGCGAGGCGCTAAGCGACTCAGTGAGACCCTGTCTCTACGTAAAACACAAAATAGGGCTGGGGATGTGGCTCAGTGGTCGAGTGCCCGAGTTCAATCCCTGGTACCAAAAAAAAAAAGTTTTATTTTGGGGGGGATACTAGGGATTGAACTCAGGGGCGCTCGACCACTGAGCCACATCCCCAGCCCTATTTTGTGTTTTATGTAGAGACAGGGTCTCACTGAGTCGCTTAGCGCCTCGCCATTGCTGAGGCTGGCTTTGAACTCGAGATCCTCCTGCCTCAGCCTCCCAAGCCGCTGGGATTACAGGTGTGCGCCACCACGCCCAGCTCAAATGTTTAAATTAGTTATGATTAAAACATTACAATGGGACTCATTTTTGTATGTGCCTCTTATATCCCATGTATTTGATGGACTCTCTATTTGAACAGTTTATTTGAAAATTCTCTTGAATTGTCTACATAGAGCATCATATTTCCTGCAAATCGGGACCATTCTGCTTGTATGTCGACTCCTCCTGTCCTGTTTTTGGGTCGCCTTCCCGCGCTGGTGAACATCCTTGCCTTGTTGCTGATAGTGACGGGCACCCTCCCCAAGTGCCGCCATTGATGCCATGTTTACCACACATTTGTGACAACTATCTTATCACATTGAGGAAGTTTTCAGCATTTCAAATCTCTGATATTCTTAAAATAAATTCGTTTAAGCCTATGTGTCTCCCTCTCGATATTCTTGTAGTCGCCGTTCACAGTTTTATTAGCTAATACTTTATTATGCCTATTTCAAATAAATTCCACCTGTCGTTCCCGAGTCACTTGAGACTGGAGGAGTTGGCAAGCCTGAGTTTGGGATGATGCTTTAATTATGGACTTGTACAGTCATGGAGCTGTGTTTAGAGAATCTGGTCCTTGTGATCTGGATGACTTCTAGGTATTTGTTAGGTGCTCAGTAGCCGAGTGGCTGCTGGTTGGTTGTCCCGCCCCACCCCCAGGGTGGGATGCCCTTCTCGGCTGCCTTTGACGGGGCGGAAGTGCACATATTCCTGTCTTTCCACCCGTCTGTGCAACCTACTCTTAGACAGTGTTTTTATCTTACTGGCATCTGAGCTGGATTGCTTAGAAATCTGATCATTTCTGTCTTGGAGAAGATGAATTTCACCCTGTTCTCTTTCTCTCGTTACTGCTGATACATGTCCAGGGATTACGCTTTTGCTAACATGTGTTTGGCTTTTAGATTCTCTTCTGCTTCTTGCCTTTCTCTTACTCTGTTACCTGAGGGACAGTAGAGAGAAGATGCATGAAGAAGAGTCCGTGTGGAGTCCTGTGATCACCAGGGAGTTCTGTCTGGCACGGTGGCGGTGGCGGGATGGCCGCGGTCTCTGCAAGCTCAGAGAAGCTGAGTCAAGGGCACTTTGTGACCACTTCTCACTCACTCAAGACAGACCTGCTGCCGGAATTCTATCCCCAGGGTCCATTGGCCACTTGACCTTACTGAGCACCTATTCTTTGCCTGCTGCTAGGGTCACAAGGTCCCCAGCTGGAGACGCTCCTCATGCGGTGGGAAGGTGACCTGAAGATACCAGTCCCAGGGATACCTTCTATCCCTGGGTGTTTGAGAAATATCTGGGAATGGTGGGGCCCCATTTTGTGTCTTGGCAACAACAGTGACACAGACCAGCTGCTGTCCCCTGAGTCCATGCTCCATTCCGCCACTCCTGTCTCCAGGGCAAGCTAGGAAGCTGTCACAGGGAAGCCCCAGGAACAACGCAGACCGAGCTGCTCCTTTCAGGTGCCAGCCCTGAACTTGCCGGGCCCTGAGAGGGAGTGCTGTCTGAGAATGTGCTCCCTGGGTGCCCGCAGGTCCTGTCCCCATCCTGGCCTTGGTCCCTACCACTCCCTTCTACCTTCCCAACAAGGAAGCCATATGCAAATGGCCACGCTGCCCTTCCTGTGTGGTTGTTCTACTGCCAGAGCTAAGATGAAAGTCAACTTCCCTGTATGTTTGTCTCCGTTTTCAAAACAGGGTAAACAAAATGTAGAACAAGCCTCTGGGTTTCCCCTGCATGAGTCACCTGTCACTTTCCCCGCCGTCTTGAGTTTGAGAAACCGAGGCGTTCAGCCAGACTGCCCGAGGGCCTCGAGGGCCAAGGGCAAGCTGGTCGAAGGACAGGGAAACTCACCGTCTTTTAGAAGAGTGACTCTGGCTTCGGTGGTCATAGGGAGGGTGTGTGGCCGGGAGATCTGGGGTAACAGCAGCTGTCCTCTTGCTGGGGTTCAGTGTGAGGCCGGAGGGAGCAGGACTCACAAATCCCTAGAAGGTTCTATCAAGCATCTTGCCAGGGTGAGGACTCAGACAAGGAGGGAGTCCGGAAAAAGGGGTCATTTGCTTGGGATAAATTTGAGGTCAGGACCTCAGGTACCCTGCAGCCAGAGGGGCCAAGGCTGGGTACAGCTCCTCCCCCAGCACAGACCCAGAGGGAGCCTCCAGCTGGCCTCCCCTGGGGCCCAGCATGAAGCACCCCCAGCCTTATTGTTATCAGGCTGAAAAGGAGCCTGTTATTTGGCAGTAGAGATAAAAGTTAATCACAGATTAGGCTGCCCAGAAAACATCATGACTTCATCCACCTGCGTGCCCCGGGGGAGCGGCAGGCGGGCTCTGAAGTGGCCAGACCAGTTCAGCCAGTTCCTGCTCTGCAAAGGCCTGGACCCATGAATAGAGCATTCTCAGGGGCGCTGAGTCACCCTGCGGACCTACTGCGTGTGCAGGTCTAGACACTGGCTGGAGCTGCTGTTTGCCCTGGGGCTGCCTCTCCACTGACCCTCCCTCTTTGGCGGCACTTAACCCCGGGAGACTCCCAAACAGAAATCCAGATAAGTCACAACACCCAAGTGCCCGGGTTTAGGGGCAGGGAGATGTCTTGACTCCCACCCTCCTGTTCAGCACAGAGGATACAACTCAGGGTGCCTTTGAAATAAGAACTGAATGGATTTTATTGCTGGTTCTGATTTTATTTTATTTATTTTCTAATTTTATTCAGCAAATAGACAGGGCGGGCGCCCAGCAGCCAGGTGGAGGCGGAGAGCTCTCCTGCTGCATCAAGAGGCACTGTCCTGGGACCTCCAGACCTCCCCACAGGGTGCCAAGCCAGCCTCCTGAGTGGGAGGCTGGCCGTCCCACGCCAGGGTTGTGGAGTCCAGGGGTGGGGGGTGGGGAAGCATGCCGCAGGCTCTCCTGAGGCCAGTGACATTGCACCCCGACCCCCAGTGAGGGTGGTACCAGCACCGGAGTGGCCTGGGAGACGAAAAAAGCCACCCGGGATATTGGTGGGGTTGGGAAGCAGAGCTTTAATAGGCAGACCAGACGGGACCAGGCCAGAAGGAGGGGGTACACACCTGAAGAACAGTCTTGGCAGAGGAGTGGCTGGCTGTGCCATCTGTATTCCCAAAGAGAGAAAAATAATAATCACAAGCCACAGTAAAAGAGGTCCCTGCTCAGAGGCGCCATGGCCCACGGGGGATGGTCCAGCTCTCGGTGCCTCCGGGGACCTGCATTTCCTCTGCCTCCTTTTCTTCTCCAAGCTTCTCTTTACTGCTGCTCCATCCAGAGCCTGTCACCGCCCGCCGGCCGGCCCCTCGTCCAGCCTCTGTGGGTTCCTCCGCCTCGGGGACTTCTCCCTGGCCCACCTGGCTCCCCCATGTCTGTCCGTTGCCCCCCCCCCATTTGGCACAGGACCATATAAATGGCACACACAGTAGGGACCCCAGGGAGGGCCTGTGGGGTGGAGAATGGACTCGAGGGAGCAAGGAGGGGGTTTGGATGGTGTCTGTGCTGCTACGAGGCTGGCAAGCTCGGGGTCATTAGGGACCAGAGAGCTGACGCTCCAAGGGTCAAGAAGAGAGAAGCCTGGGCAGCTCAGAGGGTGCAGGGCAGGTGGGATTGAACCCAGAGGGGACCCCAGGCCATGACAGGGACTAGGCTCACACCCTCTCTGGCCGAGAGCTGAGGGGCAGAGCTTCCAACAAGAGGATCCATCCAAACCGCTCCGTTCCCATCCAGGCCAGCTCCAGAGGACAGTGAGGTGGCCGTGAGAGGCGTAGGGCCTGAGGCAGTGCCCAGGAGACCAGCGTCTCCACGTGAGGAAGAGGAAACCAAGATGTGCACGTTCCTGCCACTGAGGGATCCTGAGGTGCCAGCTGGGCTCTGAACCTGACTCTTCCTCTTGTTTTCTCCCAGGCCGTCCTGTGCCCACCCCTGGTGACCACTGCCCTCAGGCCGAGGGTGGCCTCCCTCCCTGAAGGACCGAGCCACCTAGGGCACATCTGCCCCTCGCTCGCATGTCCCCCACACTTTGGAGGCTGCTGGCACTGCTGTCCTCTGGCCTCCTGGCCGTGGGCTCCCGCGTCCCAGTGCGTGCTCTGTGGTCACACACGCATCTGTCTCTCCTACAGACGCGGGAGAGTGCAGCCACCTCACCTCAGGAGCCCGCAGCTGGGACAGGATGCCACACATAATGAAGACAGAGGGTTTGAGATGCTCTACAGATTTTATAAAAGAAGTGTACTACTTGATTCAAGTGTGGGGTGGAGGTCCTCGTTCTTCTAAGTGAAGCGAATACCACATGTGTTCATCCAAAAGAGAAAACGGAGCCCAGTCTCTGCTTTATTACTAAATCTGGCCCAGGATCCCCTGCCTTCTGGGTGTGCTGGTACACAGAGGGCAGGCACCCTGTGTCCTCCATATAGGTTCAATGGCTGTTTTGATTTGATTTTTCTTTTTTCAATATTGAGGATTGAACCCAAGGACCCTCCACCATTAAGGGACATCTCAGCCCTTTTTATCTTTTATTTTGAGACCAGGTCTTGCTGAGTTGCTGAGGCTGACCTCGAACCTGTGGTCCTCCTGCTTCAGCCTCCCATGTCACTGGGATTTCAGGCGTGCACCCCTGTGCCCGGCTTGCCCTCCTCTCCTCTGGATGCTGATCTGCTGTGGCTGTTCAGCTTCACACCCAGGGGCTCCTAGTTCACAGGCCGAGAGCTCCCTACCAGTGCATTGGCACATTGCTTGAGTTCAATCTTGGAGTACTTTTTGTCTTTATTTACATATATAAAGCTAATAGGAGGACCAACACTCATTGGAAATGATTTTCACACAGTAGGTAAAGCAAGGGTCCCTTGGGGACTCCTGCTTTCCTTTGGCAACCTCCTTCCTGTGAGTTGGCTGGTCATCCAGCCATTTTTCAATGGAATTATTGGTCTTACTGATTCCTAGGAGTTCTTGGTTGAGGCTGGCAGTAGTCTAGAATCCGTGCATATGTGAACACATTTCTACATGTGTGTATGTGTATATGTATGCATATAGCTTCAAGCTACTTTGGATTTTGACTCAGGATCTCACACTTGGATACAGACAGGCTAAACCCTCTTTTTCCATCTGTCTTTCTAGCTTATGTCTAGCTGAAGGCCGTTCCTGCTCCTGCTCCAGGGACATAAACGTGTCCTTTCCTAAAGCCCTTCAGCCTCTCCTCAATGGGGAAGCCATTGCCTGTCACGATTCTTGAAGTTCTCTTCCTCCATGATGGGACCCAGCTCCTCTGCATCTCTCTTTGGGGAGAATTTTTTTTTTTGGTACTGGGGATTGAACTCAGGGGCACTCGACCACTGAGCCACATCCCCAGCCCTATTTTGTGTTTTATGTAGAGACAGGGTCTCACTGAGTTGCTTAGCACCTCGCCATTGCTGAGGCTGGCTTTGAACTCACAATTCTCCTGTCTCAGCCTCCCTAAGTGCTGGGATTACAGGCTTGAGCCACCATGCCCGGATTCTCTTTGGGGGAGTTTTGAGGCTGATTCGCTGCAGGGTGTCAGAAACTTCTCTGATTCTTAGAACAGCTTTCGGTGTGCCTCTAGCCCCTGCCCAGCTGCCCCGGTGGGGCCGCCCAGAGGTTGCTCTTTGAACCTGGTGTGACTCCATCTCCAGTGGCTATTTGTTCACCCATTTGAGAACTCGCCGGAGATCCACACGGGAAGGACCCTCCTGGGGCTCACTGCCCCCCTGGAGACCCGGGGTATATGTGTGCCGGGCTCCCCCGGCCTGTCTGAGAGAGACTGGCCTCAGTCAGACTTTCGGTCGGCCAGGATCCCCAAAGAGCAGCATCTGCAGGGGATGAAACATCCCTTCCTGCTGTGGAAATAAAACTCGGTGTGTGGACGGTTGGAGTCACTGCCGCCTCACCAGGTTGCCCCTGGAGAGCAACCACAGGGCGCTACAGCCACACAGCAGCCTGGCGAAGCTCTGTGGGCCCGGGGCGCCAGGGGGCCTTGCCCCATGCAGGCAGGTCCACAGCACGCCTCCCCCACCGGGAGGCCCTGCCTGGCCAGCCTTCCTCCCCCTGGGGGTTTTTAAAGCCTATCTTCCTGGGACAAAAAAAAAAAAACACAAGGAGCCCCACTTGCTTCAGAAAAATACGTAGAGGAGAAGATCCACCCACTGGTGAAGAAGCGCTCACTGCAGAACTAAAAGGAAAAATCCAGCAGGCTGCACGGACCTGGCAGGGGAGTGGGAGAGAGCCACCGCCCCGTCCCGAGGGTTAGGGCAGGCGGGGGCTCCCTGGGGCTGGACACCAGCCCCTCCGTAGGGACCACACTGCTGCCGCCTGCCTCTCCTGGGAACATTCCAGGGGAGCACAGAGGCTCCCCAGGCTCCTCTGGCCAAATGAACAACAGCAGCCAAGTTGAGAGAGTTCCTTATCCCTTCCTCCTCTTGCTGCGGCACCTTGGGAAAGTCCTTTCTCCTCTCTGGGCTTCAGTCTTCTGTTTGCAAAACGGAGAGCTTGTGCTATAGTTAGGATCTTGAATGTCCCCGGAAGGCCATGGGTAGAAAGGCCTACTGGGGTTGGTAGGTGGTGGAAACTCAGAGAGGTAGGGCCCAGGGAGAGGAAGTTAGTGGGAAACGCCCTCGAGGAGGATTTGGGGAACCTGGCCCCTTCTGTCTCTCTTTTCCTTCCTGGCCGTCCTAAAATGAGAAGATGGCCTTTGCCACATGCTTCTGTCATGACATACAGTGCCACCATGGACCCCAAAGCAACAGGACCAAGTGCCTGTGGACTGAAATCATGAGCCACAACAAACCTTTCCTATTTATAAATTGTTTATCTCAGGTATTTTGTAACAGTGACAGTAAGCTGATTAACAGAGTGTCTTAGACTATTTTTTGCTGCTATAACAGAATACCACAGACTAGGTAATTATGTAGAAAATAAATTTATTTCTCATAGTTCTGGAGGCCAGGAAGTCCAAGGTCAAAGGGCCACATGTAGTGAGGTCCTCCATGCTGCATCATCCCATGGCAAATGCAGAAGGGCAAGAGCTCATGTGCTGAAGGGAATTCACTTTTATAACAAAACCACTTCCATAATAACTACCCCAATCCCAAGATAACACTAATCCATTTGTGAGGGTGAAGCCCTCATAATCTAATCACCTCTCAAAAGTCCTACCTCTTAATATCATCTCAATGGCAACGAAATGTGAACATGTTTTTGGAGGGGATTATGTCAGTCAGCTTGTTGTCACTGTGACAAAATGCCGGAGAAAATCACCTTAAAGGATGGAAGAGTTATTTTGCTCATAGATTCAGAGGTTACCGTCCCTGGTTGCTTGGCCCATCCCTGTGGTCTTGGGGGGAAGCAGAACGTCAAGTTGAGGGGCATAGATGTTATAGCAGGGAAGCAAAGAGACAGCCAGGAAGAGACTGAAGAAAGACCCACTGGTCAAGGGCTGGCCTCCAAGGACCCCCTTCCCCCGCTTCTGTGGTTCTCCAACCTCCTGATTGACCACGCACACTGTTCGTCCACGGGTTGATCTACTGAAGCGGATGGAGCCCTCACAGTCCCATCCCTTCCCCAAAGCCCCTCTTCTGGGCACTGCTGCACTGGAGACGAAGCCAGCACATGGGCCTTTGGGGGACATTCCAGCTCTAAACCGTAACAGGGACATTCAAAGTGCAGGGGAAAGGAGTCCATCTGCCCCTTCGTGGTTAGAGAATTCTACCTGCCAACAGGGAAACCTCTGCCTGCAAGGTGACACAGAATCCTTGGTGTGACCCCTCGCCCGCCTCAGGGCCTTCGTCCTCCCCCACGACACACGGAGACGGCCAGCTCCCTCACGGCCCTGCAGGCCCAGCCATCTACTTCATGGCTCTGGACCAGACCCGCCCACCTGCTTTACTCTGTCACATCAAAGCCAAGGGCACTGCAGCTGGACTTTTACATATTTTTTTAAGTTTCATGCATTTCATGTGGTGAGACTCAACATGCCTCTTAGAGTTCACGGTTTTCTAAAGTTCAGTCTGGGGAACATTTCAGCTCAGACTGAGCCAGGGCCACCGGGGGTACGGGCACAAGTGCCTCTGGCCAGGGGAGGAAGGCGCCCCCTGTGGGCTGGCCCGGGCCTCGCAGGCTCTGCGGCTCCAGACAGGCTTCAGCAGGGGGCCGCCTGCCTTGCCTGCTGACCTGGCCCACGCTCCCTGCCTGGAGTCTGTGGACAGCACATCTCACCCTGGCGTGTGACTGTTTGAAAGGCACCTCCAGCTCAGGACTCTGGAAAGGACCGGAAGGGAGCAATCCTAGAATCCTGTGCCCTTGTGACTCCTAGGCCATGGAGGACCCCAGGAAAAGAAGAGCTAATGGCAGGGTAAGTCTCGCCACATAGAGCCTGGGGCCGCAGGCGGGGAGGCAAGGGCTCTGCACCCGAGGGAGTGCAGAAGCTTCCAGAAGTCCTCAGGATTATGGTGCTCAGCCTGTTCGTCCTGACTGTTCCCACACCCCATTTCCCCTCTGCTGCCCCAGCCCAGTACCTCACCTTGGTGGGAACTTTCCTGCATCTTGGTCCCACCCAGTCTCTCCTCCTGCACGTACCTGCTCCCCTCCACGTCCACCCCAGAAACCCACATGGCTGCTGCTGAGGAGGGGCCTGGAGACAGGCTCAGGGACGACACCATTCTGCCAGGCTGGGAAAGTCCTCTCTGGAAGTCACCTCATCTGCCCAGTTGGGTACAAACGCTAGCTCCCCGGGCTGGGCCATCACACTTGCTGGGGACACTTGGGTCAAGAAGGTCCCTGGGGAACTCTGAGGGCCGTGTGGAAGCAGCCCCTCTCCTGTCCATGCACGGGTCGGGCTTGCCCGGCCTTGACACTGAGTCTGTGAGTGGTCTCCCCAGGCCACCTCAGGAGCCTCAAGAATCAGGAACACCCTCAGGTCCTCAAATAAAGCACCTTATTCTTCTAGCACGTCTCAGCTTGCGTCCTAAGGAAACACATTTCCTGCCTTTAGGCACCGTGCGGAAGGAATGGAGGCAAAGGGGTCAGTTAGGAGTTGCAGCAGATGACGGGCCTCTACCTGGCATCTGGTGTTAATGGGCCCCCACCTGAGCGATGGGTCCCGAGGCCCCTTCAGCCCGGCAGCTCCAGAGACCTCAGGCGGGGCATGTTTTGGTGCTAATGTTCTTGCTTCCTCTGTCTTGCTGGCTGGCATCTTGGCCCTCTTCCAGCACCAGCCTCCCTGCCCCGGCCTCCCTGCCCTGCCTAGCAGCTTTCAACTGCCCTGCAGGGAAAAGCCGGCATCGCGGATGGCTGGAATGGCCCATGGTGGGGAGGGTAGCCCAGGTGCAGCAGCTCAGGTCCTGCTGGCGGAGTCCCGGCCCTCAGCCCCCAGCAGACCCGCCGCTGCCCTGGGTCTCGCTGCCAGACGAGGCCTGCCCGTATTTGTGTGAAGCGCCTCTGATTCTGTGGCTGGCGTGTCCTCCAGATTTATTTTCAAATAGTCATTTTCTACTTCCTTAGGGAATTGTGCTACCAGGACGACCGCTTTACTGGAAGGATCTAATAAAGAAAGTGCCAGGCGGCCTTGCTAACTCGGGTTAAGATACAGCCGTGTTCTAGGAGGCTGCTGGGTTTGAACCTCCGCTGGGCCATTACCAGCCCTATGCAGTTTCTGTCCTCTTCAAAGGACTGTATGCAGAGGGGTGGGAGGGACGAGGCCTGCAAGCTGCGGAACCCTGTCCAGCTTCACTCAGGGCCTGGCAGACGAGGGGACATAGCAGGAAGGGTATGCACACAGCCCTGGGGAGGTCAGGAGTGGGGCAGGGAGAGCAGGAGCCTGTTGGGACGGGGGCCTGGCCCGGCATGTGTGTTTCCCCCCACTGGGGAGCAGCCTGCAGGCTGTCGGGAGGTTTCCGCCCCCAGTGTTCCCTCTGATATCCAAGGACCTAGACGGCTGCCTCCAAAGGGGTCTGTACACAGCAACCAAGAGGCAAATGCCTGTGGGAACTCGGAATAAGGATCCAGAGTGTTCCCTGCACATGAAACAATCTCAGGTCAACGTGAGAGTGATTTCAGCCTTGTGGGAACCCTGAGCTGGACCTCATCCCCTTCTGTGGTGGCTGCCCCTGGGGTAGGGTCAGGGCACACTGATGTGCTCAGGGGCTTGGCCCACTTCGCAGCCCAAGGGAAGGCTGGGTGGGGACCGCAGACGACGGTTCCATAGGCCGAAGCTGAGAGTCACTTGGTTTGAGGGGTCTTTCCATAGAGATGACATGTGAGGAAGAGTGTGTTCTTCCTTGCCCCAGGGAGAACGCTCCAGAAGGTCTCCTGGAAGTGAGCAAGAGGATGAGGTCACTGGGGAGCTGGCTGTGCTGCGGGGCGACCGCGAGGCTGCTGTGGTCTGAAAGTCTGGGTCCCCCAGAATCCACGTGTGGTAACGGGGCCCCAGGTGACAGTGACGGGAAGTGGAGCCTCTGGGAGACAGCCAGGTCACCAGGGCCGCGTCTTCACAATGGGATTTACACTTTCATGAAAGAGGCCAAGAGAGCGTCGTGCTCCTTCTCACACCGGAGGACACGAGCAGGTTCCATCTTGAGCCAGGAAGCAGGCCTCACCCGCTGCCTGCCACTGGGTCCTGGGGGTCTAGCCTCCAGCACCAAGAGGGACACACTCCTGTGCTCAGGAGCCATCCAGTCCATGGCACTTGGAGACGGTGGCCTGAATGGACCGAGGCAGGGACCCTGGACTCAGGCTGAATGCTGTGTTCCCTGAAGCGAGACTCAGCTGCGACCTCAGCGGTGAAGCTTGAGCTGAAGAACAGCTGTGTATCCTGGGGAGGGGCCCAGACTCCACGCGTTCCCTTCCCCTGCAGAGCCCAGGCATCCCTCGGTGGGGCAGCTCCACCACCTGGCGACTCCGAGTGACGGAGAACAGCTCTAGGACAGGTGAGCAGCCTGCACCGGAGGTGGACGTGTGCCGGTGTGGACGCTGTCCTGGGTTTACACTACCTGAGTGTAAGCAGCCGGCCGTGGTCCCTGATGGCCACGTTTTACCCGTGCCCAGCGGAGCTGATAACTTGGAAGCTAGAATGTGCCCCGTTTTACAGCTGAGGTTCTCACGGGTGACGTCACAAGAGTTTTTCTCACAGCTCGGAGGCTGGAGGTCTGGGGTAGGGTGCCCTCCGGGAGAGGTTCTGCTGAGGCCTCTTCCTGTGGCAGCCTGCGACGTCTGGCTGCACCCTCATGAGCACGTAAGAGAATGAGAGCTCTCTGTGGTCTCTTCGGTTAGGATTCAGTTGCATCCATGAGCACCTTCTAACCCCACCTGTTATGGCTTGGATGTGAAGTGTCCCCCAAAAGCTTATTGGTGAGACAAGGCCAGAATGTTCAGAGGTAAATTGATCAGACCATGAGAGCTGGAACCTAATCAGTGGGTTAATCCACTGATGGATTCACTGGGTGGTGACTAGGCAGGAAGGTGTGTCTGGAGGAAGTAGGTCACTCAGGGCATGCCTCGGGGTTTGCATTTGTCCCTGGAGAAGAGCTCTTTCTCTGCTTTGTACCTATGAGGAGCCCGCCGCCCTCCTCCATCACGTCCTTGCAACATGATGTCTGCCTCACCTCAGGCCCAGAGCTATGCAGTCGGCCGACCGTGGACTGAACCTCTGAAGCCATGAGCCAAGACCAACTTCCCCCTTTAAATTGTTCTTGTTGGGTCTGTTGATCACAGTGAGGAAAAGCCGAGGAAAACACACTCTCAGGACCTGTTCACCCCTCCAAAGGCCCCACCTCCTAACACCACCACCTGGAGGATGAGAACACCAACCCGCCTGGCAGTCAAGTCACTACCTGACATTCAGAGAAACCTGCAGGACCAACGGGGAGGGGCCAGGGAGGGGCTGGGGGAGCTGCTCCCCTGGTGGGAACATGGCCAGGTGCTGCCTCATGATCTCATTCCAAGAGAAGTTGGAAAATAGATTTTTTTTTTCAAGTGTGAAAGGTCAACTCCTGATGTTTTTGATCTTGATAAGTCACTTAAAGACTTAAAATTCCTACATCCCAAACACAACATCCCCAACCCGAATGTGACCCCCAAGCCTCTAGTCTGTGACCTCCAGAAAGACCTGAAGCGCTTTGCTGCTTGGGGACGGAAACTGCTCAGTCTAACAAGGAAGGTGCTGGTATTGCTGTGGCCTGCCTGGTCTGCCAGTGGGGTGGCCACCACGGGAGGGAGTGTGGCTTCCCAACCGGCTCCTGCAGCAAGGAGTCTGGTGCTCCATGGGTGGGACCTCAGTCTTGTCTCTGGGCTTCGCCTCCTGGTTAAAAGTAAATGGAAGCCTGGCGCAGTGGTGCACGCCTGTAATCCCAGCACTTTGGGAGGCTGAGACAGGAGGATCGCGAGTTCAAAGCCAGCCTCAGCAACGGCGAGGTGCTAAGCAACTCAGTGAGACCCTGTCTCTACATAAAACACAGAATAGGGCTGGGGATGTGGCTCAGTGGTCAAGTACTCCTGAGTTCAATCCCAGGAGTTTTGAACCAAATCCCTGTTTTGAACCAAAACAGGCTTCAGTGGGGCCAGGAATTGATCTGGACGCCCTGGAACCCCAGTCTCTCAGTCACTCAGAATCCCCGCCTGTGGCTGTTTGTACTGAATGACGGTCGTCTTTTTGGCCACCTATTGCTGGTGTCAGGGAGGATCTGGGAGAAGGCAGCCTCGTGCAGCCTCCGGGAGACGGACCCAGGAACAACGGCGAGGCCATCGAGGAGGTCAGCTCTCGCCCACCGTGGAGCACTCCGTCCAGGAAGAACAAGCACCCCTGCAGCAACGGCCCAGCCTGCTGGGGTGTGGCCCGCAGCCCACCGCGCCCCTGCGTTTGCCCTCACTTCCAGCTTAGGACCAGCAGGAGACAGTGCAGGGTGCACCCCTCACCACCCACACAGCTCGCCCGCTTCCAGTGATTCCGCCTGCACTGCCCACTCAGCAGCCTCCGCAGGGCCTCCCCTGTCAGCCACTTCCCAGCCTTCTGGCTGCCCTGCCAGACTCGGGACGGGACGGTGCCAGGTAACCTGTGCCTGCCCTCATTTGGCATAGATGCTGCACACAGTCCCGGGGAGGAGGCCATTCCCGAGAGACTGGTGTGCCCTACTTTGTCCCAAACCAAGGTCGAAGAGGTCCAAGGCTGTGGAAATCACAGTGCCTGGATCAAAAATTTCACTGGCCTAGAAACAATGGAGCGATTGACTTGGGAAGCATGGGGACTTCGACAAGCTGCAGCAGAGCCAGAGTGGCCTGGGCACAGGGTTCTACAAGTCGGTGCCCAGCCGAGGAGAGGGCAGAGTTCTTCCTGTCCAAAGCAGCCACAGCCATCAGCAGACGGCAGTGGGCCCTAGGCACCGAGCCGCCCTGTCACTCCAGGAGAGTCACAGATGTCTTTAGCGCTTGTCCTCTGAATGAGGCAGATCTCCAGGCCCCTCGAGTCACCAGACCAACCGTAGAAGGGGGCACACCCCAGGGAGGGGACAGCCCTGTCTAGCCAGAGAAGAGTCAGTCATGGGAGCTCGGAACAGTCCGTATCTGTGTCTGGAAGGAAGTGGTTGGGAATGGAGGTGAATCCTGATGCTAATTAAGCGGAGGGGTTAGCACGGGCTCGGAAAAGTACTCCTGGCTCCCTTCTCACCAGTTTCTGGTGTTTTAAAAGCTTGAAGAGAAGAAGTCGCCCTTTTCTGCATTCACGGCTCCACAAAGGGTGGCATGAAGAAGCACCTCCCAGAGCAAAGAAGGGCGGGCCACACGGGGGAGCCTCCAGGGCCTGGCAAAGACCCTGCCACTCAGAAGAGAAGGTGCTAACCCAGCTCGGTGCTGCTTCCAGAAGGCCTGCCTGTTCCTGCCACCCGGGTCCCGAGTCCGCTCCTGTTCATGGGCTGACATCGCAGAATTTGCTAGAAGAAAGGCAGTCTGGAAATCTGCGCTCAGGGTCTCAGCGGCTTCTGTGTCGTCACGTGACATGGCAGTTACCATAGCAATTATCAGTCGTGAGCGGATTGTCCACAAGTTGAACTTGCCTCTGACAGGTCAGATTTGTCAGTTTGGGGAAAACGTCAAGAGGGTTTACTAAGCTTTTTTTCTTTTCCTTTTTCTGGAAGATTTCCTTAGCTCCCATAGACACCTTCTCCCTCCTCCTGGCCGGGTAGCTTTTTCCATGTTGGAGTCCAGGGGTGGCTTCCTTCTCTCTTGGGATCTGTAGCAGCTAAGGAGAAATCTGCACAAGGTTTCTCCATCAAGCCCCCCACTGCAGGAAGCGGGGGTGGAGCCCTGTGAGGGGGGCAAGCAGGCTGGCGTCTGCCTGATGGAGGGAGGCCGTCAGCGGGCTCTGGTGGGGGTGGGTGGAGACCCCTGCCCCCAGGAGTCCCCTTCCTGGCCTCCAATGCCTGTGCCCCTCCTGGCTCCTCCTTTAGCTCAGGCCTGGACAGGGCTCAAGGTCATACATAGGTACCCTTCACCAATCTCTCACCTTGAAGGATGACCTTTTATCTGAAAGATGACCAAGAGCCATGAGCCAATGCAGGGGTAGGAATACTAGACCTGGGTGACCCCTCCAAAGGCCTTTGATCCCAGATAGATGCCTGTCCTCTTGGAAGCTGTCACAATTTGAATCTGAAATGTCCCCAAAGGCCAAGTGTTAAAGGTGTAGCCCCCAGTCCATGGTAGGGCTGGGACCTTTAAGGGGTGGGGCCTAGTGGGAGGAAGTTAGGTCACTGGGGGTTGAGGAGCCCTTGCAGGGGATAATGGACCCCAGCCCCTTCCTCTTCTCTCTTTTCCTTCCAGGCTGTGAATGGCTTTGCCCCACTACTGGCTTCCTATCATGGTGTGTGGTCTCACCACAGGTCCAAAAGCAATGGGGGCCAACCAACCATGGGCTGAAACCTTCGAAAGTGTAAACCCAAATAAACCTTTATTCTTTTCAGATTGATTTTCTCAGGTGTTTTGTTACAGTAACAGAAAGATAACTAACAAAAGTTTTTCAAGCCCTGCATGAGCCCATGTCTGAATTAGGAAGGTAGGGGATGGGGTCTCATCCCCAAGTGGAGCCAGAGGCTGATCTCAGTGTGGTTGGAAAAGAAGGATCTGTACCTAGCAGTGTCCCCTTAGTTCATGGTAGGGCAATACAGCCCCTATCAAATATAATAGAAAAAGATTCCAACAAACTCGGACACCTCTGGACTATTCCGAACAAGATCCTTAAAGACCAAGCAAGTAAACCAAGTGCTGTCCTTTGATTTCTAGGTCATGAGACAAACCCACATTGCCTCAGCTCAGCTGCCCGGCAGCCACAGGCCCGGCTTTCAGTCTGTTACCTCTCCCCATTTTCTTCAGTCCTCCAAGTTAATGCTAAAGTAGCCTCTACTTTTTCCCTCACTTAACACTTTTAAAATGCCCCTGGGATTTTCTCTGATGGAGGACAGAGGGGGTCTTATTTAAGGCTTTGATCTGGAAAATGTTAAGGGAGCAAAAACGTGATGCATTTGGGGCATGAGCAGGGGGCAGGGGCCCACAGGCCTGGGGTATAAGAGCAAGCTGCTCCTTGTAGAAAAGGAGCAGAAACAGCACCAGGAGGCTGGCGGCTGGGGGCAGGAGGGACAGAGCTGGAGGCTGCGTGGAGACCCGCACGGCGAGGCGCAGATTCTGCCTACCTTGTGCTGCTTCTGCTCATGAATATAAGGCGAGACTCTGACCCCGGCTGGACCCTCCTGGCTGCAGGGCCCAGTGTAGGGGAAGAGGACAGGGCTCCTCAGACCTGGGGGTTTGGGAGTCAGCAGGAGCTGGTCCTGGTCCCTTTGCCACTGCAGACTCCTGAAGGATGGTCCACTGACTGCCATGGCCAGAGCCCCGAGGCTGGTGGCCCAGGAGGACCCCAGCCCTGGAGTCCAGTGAAGACCTGGCTTCTGTATATCCCATTCTTTCCCATGGATTCAGGGTCCTGTGAGAGTCCTTCTCCCTAGTGACTGCCAGCCCCTAGTGACCCACCTTGTCCAGTGTCCTGTGGCTAGAAGCGTGAGGCCACAGATTTGCCAGCCTGAGTGGCAGTCCCTGTGACCAGAAGTGCAGGAGGACTATAGGGAGACGAAGGAGGGCAAGAGGCTTCTGCCTGGAAAGAGCGTGGCCAGAGGATGTGCCTCAGCCTTTCGCCTGCCCTCGAGGTCCCCATGCTACCAGACACGGAGCGGCGTCTCTCACCACTGCAGCCCTGACCTGGGTGCTACTGCCCGATGCCTCAGCTGCTGACCTCGGTGCCAACGGGGGCGCCGTGGTTGGGACCCTTTAGTGAGAGGGGTGATGCCTGCCGGCCAGGCCCTGATGCACGAGTGTGCAGCGAGTGTGCACAGACGTGTGGCCCCAGGCATCCGGGTGCTGCCTACACACGTGTCTATGTGCGTGTGACTCTCACGAGCGTGCGTGTATGTTCCTGTGCGTGACCGTGCACGTGAGGGAGTCTGTGTGCTATGCGTGTGTGTGTGTGTGAGGACACGTCTCTCCCACGCACGTGTGGGCAGTAGTGGTCAGCGGTGGTGGGCTGCCCGTCTCTGGGGGGGCCCGGAAATTGTGGGCTTGATGCTCACACTGTCCACACCTGTGTCCTCCCCACACTGAGATCCGATGTCAGCAGCTACGACTTGGCAGGATAAATACCGTGTTTCAGACCCCAGATTCAGGGGGACAGACGTGCGTGGACGTGCCCCTCAGCTGGCCACTGTGCCCACTGGGCTTGCAGAAGCTCCCCTTCCTCCTGCGGAACCCGTCGGTTGCTCTGTCCTCCATCTCCCAACTGCAGTGCCCAGGGACTGTGCCACGGGTGTGGACTGGGTCCAGAGCACAAAGCCAGGTTCCCCAGACCCGCAGACCTGTGTGGTCTGGGCCAGGCCTGGGTCCAGGGCTGCTCCACTTGCACCAAGGCCAGACTGTGACTGTCCACAGTGATGAGAAACGATGCCCTGTGTCCAGCCGGGGGCCTTCTCTGTCAGCTGGATGCCTGAAGCCCCCGTGTCCTCAAGCCACAGGAAGCAGCCAGCCCCCCGCCGCACTTGGTGTGGTCCCTTCTCATTCCGCTCAGCCCCACGGGGCTGCTGGAGGGTCCCGGCTCCATCTGCACCTCCCGCTCCTGTCCGCCCCACGGCAGCAGGACCACCTCCCGGGCCAAGGGCTCTGCTGGAGGAGAACCAGAAGGTGACTTGAGCACTGGCGATCACGTCACAGGGAGCAAGGGAAGGAGTCCTGGAAGTTCCGATTTAAAGAGAAGCTTTGTGGAAAAGCAGGCCCATCCCCCTCCATGACGACAACATCATGCTCAGGGGACACTGTGGTAGGACTGTCCCCAGCCAGCTGCTCAAGCTGCGAGCACAGGTGACTGTTCTCCTGGGAGCTCCAGGCGGACATCTCTGGAAGCTCAGTGCTCCCCTACGCCTTCGTGTGGACTGACAACAGGCCTGGGACCCGGCCAGAGGACAGACCCGCAGACCCAGGGCCTCCGCTAAAGGAGAGGACGAGCAGGGAGAAGCACCAAGCAGCACATCTGCCCGGGGGGACAGGGCAGTGCAGGCACTGGGCCGGGCCGTGGCAGAGTGCCCATGCCTGGCTGGGGCCCGCGGCCTTCTGTCAACCTGGCTGTGGGCAGCTAGCAGCCTCCTGGGATGGCTGGCCTCCCTGCCACACTGCCCAGGGCGTGGCCTTGCTCTAGGTTTACATGAGGACCATCTCTGTGCAGGGGTCTTGGTGACAAGATCAGGGTCCTGGGCTCAGTTCCCATGGGGCAGTTCCCCCCTCAAAGCCCATGTCCCCGCCGCCTTTGCAGGCCCACTGGCTGCCACACACAGGCAACGGCCACCACCTAAGGGACAGCTGGGTCCTCCAAAGACAGGGTGCGTCTCTGGTTCCGGGACCCAGGCCCAGGCCGGGTAGGAGAGGTTCCCCAGCTTCCTAAAGGGGCCGGGCGGCCTGCAGCCAGTGGATGGTCGTGCAGGACGGTTTCTCTCCGTTCTTCCTGCTTGGGCTGCTGCCCCGGCAGGGCCTCAGCAGGGCGCCTACTGACCCATCCTGGGCCCACAGTTGGGGGGACAAAACACAAGCCCTGGGCCGAGCAGGCCAGCTTGTCCCCGCTCCTCTGACCTGCTCGGGGCCGCGGGCAGCTCGGCTTGCAGTGAGGTTCCCTGTGAGAAGAGGTCGAAGCCCCTCTAGGAGGGGGACAAGGCAGGGATGGGCTTGTCCCTCGGTGCCCCAGGGGATGGCTCCCGGACCCTGTGGATGCCTACCTGGGCGCTGGGTCCCTTCCAGAAATGGCACAGTACTTGCCCAAACCTGCACACGCTCCCCTCCGAGCCATCTCTAGGTGACAACATGCCTAATCCATTGCGAATGCCCTGCGGACAGTTAGGGGGCTCTAGGGTCTGGGGAGTCACCAGAGAGCAGGCCGGTGGGGCTCAGCACAGATGGGGTTTCACAACCTTGCAGCGAGAGGTTGGCTGGACCCCCTCCCCTCCCC
>PVHX01014794.1:0-26170 GCA_004024805.1 Geosciurus inauris
CTCACATGTGGGAGGCACTGGGTTCAATCTTCAGCACCGCATATAAATAAATGAATAAATAAAGGTCAATCGACAACTAAAAAATTAAAAAAAAAAAAAAGAAGGGTTGGGTATATAGCTCAGTGGTAAAACATCCCTGGGTTAAATCCCCAGCACCCAAACAAAAAAACAATAATTCAGTTAGTGTTATTAATGTTTTAATCAGATAAATAACATGTAAACAAGGCTTACTCTTTTTTTTTTGTACTGGGGATTGAATAGGACACAACCACTGAGCCAACTGCCCATCCCTTTTTATTTTTTTATTTTGAGGTAGGAACTCACTAAGTTGCTCAAGTTGGTCTTGAAAACTTGGGATCCTCCTATTTCAGTCTCCTGAATTGCTGCAATTACAGGCGTGCACCACTCAGTGCACTGGCTTGATGGCTTGATTGGGCTCTTGAGGCAGTAACACTGCAGTTGTAACCTTCATAAAATTTGAAAAGCGTTTTGAGTATCTGTTGTATGTCAGTAATTGTGTTAAGCACTGGAGGCCAAGAGGCCAAGTTGAATGACAGCTGTATTTCTTGCTCTTCAGAAGCTTTTGGGAGTGAGTAGGGAGTAAAGATAGAATAACAGTAAATACAGTAACCCTAATGTAAAACAAGTGTTAATGTAAAGCAAATGTTAAATGCCAAATGAGATACAAAAAAAAAAAAAAAGCCTTGGAAAATGAGGGATTTTAGTGGCAGAGAAATCTCAGAATGTTTCTTGGAGGAAGTGGGATATGTGGTGAACTCTGAAATGGATGTGTTTAGAAGTGGGGAAAAAGGAGGACATTCTAGGTAGAGGGATTTGAGTAAAGGCTTGGATCTGAATGTATGTAAGCTATTTTGAGACGCATAAAGCCTGAAGACTTTATAAAAGTAGGTAAAAATTGAAATATGGGGCTGCAGTTGTAGCTCAGTGGTAGAGCGCCTGGCTAGCATATATGAGGCACTGGGTTTGATTCTCAGCATCATGTTAAAAAAATCAATAAATAAAATAAAGGTATTGTGTTCATCTACAATTAAAAAAAAAGGAATTGAGTTATGGACAGGTTTAAATCGTGGGATGAGATTTAGATTTAGATGAGATTTAGAATTTAGATTTAGATTTAGATTTTTCTTTCTTTCTTTCTTTTTTTTTTTTTGGGGTACTTTAGATTGAACTCAGGGGCACTTGACCACTGAGCCACATCCTCAGCCCTATTTTTTTGTGTTTAATGTAGAGACAGGGTCTCACTGAGTTGCTTAGCGCCTCGCTGTTGCTGAGGCTGGCTTTGAACTCGCGATTCTCCTGTCTCAGCCTCCCTATGAACTTAGATTTTCTATAGAGCTTGGAGTTACTGTTTGTTTATTTGTGTTACTGGTATTGAACCCATGCTTTCTTGCTTATTTATTTGCCATACTGGGGATTGAATCTAGGGTCACCCTTCCCCTAAGCTATATCTCAGTCTTTTTTTCTTTTTTTGGTACCGGGGATTGAGCTCAGGGGTACTTGACCACTGAGCCAAATCCCCAGCCCTATCAGCCCTATTTTGTATTTTACTTAGAGACAGGGTCTCACTGAATTGCTTAGCGCCTCGCTATTACTGAGGCTGGCTTTGAAATTGCGATTCTCCTGTCTTAGCTTCCCCAAGTGCTGGGATTATAGGGGATGCTCCACTGGGCCCAGCTCCTTTTTTTTCTTTTCTTTTCTTTTAAAAAATTTTTTTTAATTTTTAAAAATTTTGAGACATTGTCTCCATAAATTACCAGAGACTGGCCTCAAACTTGTGATCTTTCTGCCTTAGCTTTCCTTGTCTCTGGAATTACAGGTGTACACCTCTGCAACTGCCTATTAATGATTTTTAAGCAGAAAAATGTCTTAAAATAAGTTATCCATATGTAATTACAGAAATTAAAGATAACCTTTGTGAATTTTAGATATTTGTATATTTTAAAGAAACTTCCTCAAAAGATTGTTTTGTTATTTATCAAAGACACAAAATTTTGGCTTTGAATCATCCTCTCCCCTTTGAAGGACAATAGAAGAGAAAGGGTGGTAGCTGCAGAGATATGGGATCAATGGGGCTTTTTTGATGCTGAGGATAGAATACAGGGTTTTGTACTTGCTGCCTGCCTGCCTGCCTGCCTGCCTGCCTTCCTGCCTTCCTCTCTCTTTCAAGAATGTTTGAATGTTGGTTGAAAGGATTCAGTTACTTGGAGAGGGACAAGTTGAATTTGCCAGAGAGAAGGCTGTGATTGATAAAGATCTTGAAAATGGGGATAATTTTGGGTTATTATTGTTGTTTGTGGTTCTGGGGTACAGGCACTCTACCACTGAGTTATGTCTCTGGCTCATTTTATTTTATTTTTTCATCCTCTTTCCTTTCTTTGCTCCTTTTCTCCTCTGTTCCCTTTCCTTTACTGATCTTGTAGCTTTTTTGTGGGAGGTACGGGGGATTGAATTCAGGGGTACTCGACCACTAAGCACATCCCCAGCCCTAGTTTGTGTTTTATGTAGAGACAGGGTCTCACAGAGTTGCTTAGCACCTCACCATTGCTAAGGCTGGCTTTGAACTCGCAATTCTGCTATCTCAGCCTCCCTAAGTGCTGGGATTACAGGCATGCACCACTGCGCCCAGCTGTAGCTTTTGTAAAAAAATTAGTACCTTGTTGATATACATAAAGATGAGATTAACTATAGTATAGTCATATATGTGCATAGGGAAGTTTGGATTTCTTCTATCATTCTTCGCTTTTTCCCTTCCTCCTCTCTACCCCTCAGTCCCCTTTTACTCTACTGATCTCTCTTCTGTTTTCATGGGACATCCCCCCACACACACTTCCTTCCTTTCTTTTTTGCCTTTTTATTCTGAGACAGATCTCACTAAATTGCTGAGACTTCAGCCTTACAAGTTGCTGGAATTTCAGGCCTGTGTCACCTTGCATGGTGATAATTGTTCTTTGATAGGAAGAAATATTTTTTCCTTTGTAACCTGGAAGAAAGAATAGGTATAAATGCTGATAGTTTGAGAGCTTAATATTTCTTTTCTTTTACCTTTGTCAAGATCATTTGTGGAATGGAATTTAGGATTGGGGAAAGTCGTAAGACTCCATTAAATGCTTTTGTGGAATAGGAAAGAACATTCACCAAGAAAGATTGTACAATTTCTGGGAAGCATTGAGGACCTAGTTAAGAGTGATTTATGAAACAGGATGATGAGAAATTCAGATAATACATAAAGATGTGATTAAGAGCTAGGTATGGTGGCTCATACCTATAATCCTAGCAGCTCTGGAGGCTGAGGGAGGAGGATGGCAAGTTCAAAGCCAGCCTCAGCAATTTACCAAGGCCCTAAGCAACTCGGTGAGACTTTAAATAAAATTTTAAAAAGGACTGGGGATGTGGGTCAGTAGTTAAGTGCCCTTGGTTCAACCCCCAGTACCAAAAAAAAAAAAAAAAAAAAGATGTGGTTAAGAAAGCAAAAACGATATGGAATTGTTATCTTTCATATTTTTCACCACATTATTTTAAATTCAAAGACCAAGGGCTGGCAGTGTAGCATGGTGGGAGAGCGCTTGCCTACCTAGCATGTGTGAAGTCCTGGGTTGGATCTCCAGCACGGGGGTTGGGGGAAATAAATAAATAAATAAGATGTATATCATACATATATGTATATATTGTAACTAACTTCGGGGCAAGAATCTCTCAATAAAACATCATCTTGGAACTTGATGTTTTGTTGATTTGTGTTTGATCTGTAGGTGTGCAGCATTTGTTTTACTGCCTAGTAGGAAGTGATTTCTTCAGGCTCTCATGGGTAGAAAACTCCTGACAAATGAGGCACAGAGGGATTCCTGTATTCATGAGGCTTTAATGCAGTGTTATAAAGTTATAATTGAGTAGCAGTTGTAATATACTGAGTTTAAAAATAATCGAAATCTTGGCTCAAGTCTCATTTTGACTTCTGGAGTTTAAATCACTCAATAATGTGTTAGTTGAATGGCCCCATTTTCCAGTAAGATAATTTGTAATACAGTAATTGAAAAGAAAAAAAAAAGAAACATTGTGACAGATTGTGTGCACCTCATGAAAGGGGCAAGTTAAACCTATTGTAAAAATTTTTTAAAAGTAAAGTTTTAAAAAGTTATAAAACTAATACCAGTGTTTATAAACAATGTAGAAGATGAATTTTTTTAAAATATTTTTTTAGTTGCTGATGGATCTTTATTTTATTCATTTATTATTTATATGTGGTGCTGAGGCTCGAACCCAGTGCCTCATGCATGCATGCTAGCCAAGCGCTATACCACTGAGCTATAGCCCCTGCCCCTAGAAGATGAATTTTTGATTAATTGGAATGCATATTTAAATTTTTATTTTTAGTATGCCGATTTTTTTATTATGGTAAAATATACATAGCAAGGCTGTTGGTAGTGCTCTTGCCTAGCATGTGTGAGGCACTGTGTTCAATTCTCAGCACCACATATAAATAAATTAATAAATTAAAAAAAAGATCCACTGATAACTTAAAAAATATTTTTAAAAAAATACACATAGCATAGCCAGGCGCAGTGGCTCATGCTTGTAATCCCAGCACTTAGGGAGACTGAGACAGGAGAATCACGAGTTCAAAGCCAGCCTCAGCAACAGTGAGCGCTAAGCAACTCAGTGAGATCCTGTCTCTACATAAAACACAAAATAGGGCTGGGGATGTGGCTCAGTGGTCGAGTGCCCCCTAAGTTCAATCCCTGGTACCAAAAAAATTACACATAGCATAAAACTTGCCATTTAAGTCACTTTACAGTTCACTGGCATTAAGTTTATTTAGTGTTATATAATTGTCCCCACTATTTCTAGTAGAGGATGGATGAGATTTATTTTTAAATTTTATTTTATTTTATTTTTTGGTAATGAGGATTCAATTTAGGGGCACTGGGATTACAGGCATGGCAGAAATTTGTTTTTTTTTAATTACATCTCAAAGTGCCAAACTTATGAAAGAGGCTTAGTTAAGATGGAAAAAGCATTAAATTTGTTTTAACATGTTGCTATTAGAAAGCATTGAGCTGAGTAGGGCGCGGTGGCACATGCCTGTGATCCCAGCACTTTGGGAGGCTGAGACAGGAGAATCGTGAATTCAGAGCCAGCCTCAGCAATGGAGAGGTGCTAAGCAAATCAGTGAGAACCCTGTCTCTACATAAAACACAAAATAGGGCTGGGGATGTGGCTCAATGGTTGAGTGCCCCTGAGTTAATCCCCGGTATCAAAAAAACAAAACAAAACAAAAAACAAAGCATACTCTACCAATAAGCTACATGTCTGGTACTTATTTATTCATTTTTCATACTCATGTGACTTTTAAGAATTTTTAAAATTTTGAGATAGGTCTCATTAAGTCTTCGTGCTTGCCTTGATATTCTCTTGTATTATTAGCTATTATTGTCAGTGTCTTACTGTACCTAATTTATGAATTAAATTTTTATTATGGATTTGTATTTGTAGGAAAAAAACAGTGTATGTAGGGTTCAGTACTGTATGGTTTCAAGTGTCTACTGTGGGTCTTGTTAAGGGTGGTCTAACTGCACTAGGTGATGGAGGCCGCCTACCCAAGCCAGCCCTTTCCTTCCTTTAGTACCCAAATCCCATGTTGTCTATATTAAGACTCAATTTGAGTTTCTTTGGATACAGGTTAAGCATTTCTAATCTGAAATCTGAGATGGAGTGGGATAGTGTTTGGATTTTGGAGTATTTTAGTTTTTCAGATTAGGAATGTTCAGCTGGCCAAGTCTATGTAAATATTCCAAAACTGGAAGAACTCCAGTATCTGAAACACTTCAGATAAGATACTCAACCTGGCTAGATAACAGAAATAAAGATACAGATAGCACAGAGTCTGTAGTACAGCAATTTAAATATATTTATTAAGATTTTATAGTTACCTCACAGAAATAAAAAATGGAAAACTCCAGGGACTAAACAGGTGTAAATCTAGGTGAAAGGAAAGAACACACTCAGAAACAAATGAGAGGCTTGGAGGAAATATTGACACTTTATGACAACTACAGTGAGGTTTGTATCTTAATATGCAGAGATTGAAGAGTTTAGAAATGGCCTGAGGGTAGAGTTTGAGAGTAAGCCTGGAGGAGGAAGAGGGGACTTGAAAATCGGGAGTTAGGATACACAGTTTAATTTTAATCTTGTGTTGTATTTCTCAGTTGAGATAGATGACAAGTTGGAAAAGCATAGTTACCACTTTAATAGGAAAATGGACAGAATACTTGAATAGGCAATTCACAAAAGAAGAAATACAAACAGCTGTCAGACGTGAAAGGCTGTGCCCTCAAACCACTTATCAGAGAAATTCAGTGGAATGCAGTCTGATCTTGTAAGGTCAAGAAACATCTGTGTGTCATTTGTAATTTTATCTTATCTCCTGGCAAGTGCCCTATAATTCAAGTTAGGCTCATATATTTGTCAAATAAATGAAACAAGCAAATGACACTAGTTGTTGTTATTTTGTTGTTTGTTTTTTTGTTTTTTGTTTTGCTTTATCGTGGCACAATTTTAAGGCTCATTATGCCTTCATTGAAAATGATGGGCACACGCCTGTAATCCCAGCACTTTGGGAGGCTGAGACAGGAGAATCGCGAATTCAAAGCCAGCCTCAGCAATGGCAAGGTGCTAAGCAACTCAGTGAGACCCTGTCTCTACATAAAACACAAAATAGGGCTGGGGATGCAGCTCAGTGGTCGAGTGCCCCTGAGTTCAATCTCCAGTATCCCAAAAAAAAGCCCTTTTGCAAAAAAATTATGTGGATGGCAGTCTCTTACATCACAGATGTGGAAAGTATAATTTTATATTTGTATTTTCTATTTGTTTGTTTATTTATTTTATTTATATGTGGTGCTGAGGATCAAACCCAGGGTCTCATACATGCCAGGCAAGCGCTCTTCCACTGAGCTACAACCCCAGCTCCTATTTGTATTTTCAAATAAATAAGTTTGTGAAAGGTTTCTGTCCTCTACTGTGGTCCAGAAATCAATGTGTTTGTCTGACAAAAATAAACTGTTTTGAACAGAAAAATAAGTAAACAAAAATAAAACACAAAATAGGGCTGAGAATGTGGCTCAATGGTCAAGTACTCCTGAGTTCAATCCCTGGTACCAAAAAAGAAAAAGAAAATGGTGTAAAGGGCAATTTCATAACCTTGTTGGTGGGGCTGTTCATCGATACAGTCTATTTAGAAAGCAGTTCAGTGATAAAATGGTATAGCATATGTATACTCTTGCCTCAGCAATTCCACATCTAGGAATTTATCCCAAGGTAAAATAGAGTGTGCTCTTATGTGCACATGATCATTATGGTGTTTGTATTACTAGATTCTGGATACAATCCAATTATCTATGAGATGTTTTCTGGTTAAAGAAATACTATACAGGGCTGGGCTTGTTGCTCAGTGGTACAGTGCTTAACCTGGTATGAGTTACTAGGTTTGATTCTCAGCACCACATATAAATAAATAAATAAAAGGTCCATCGAGTACTAAAAATATTTTAAAAATACTATATAGTCATTAAAAGTATGAGGGAACATTCATGTATATCAGTGAGACACTTGTATTTGTTGTTTATTAAATGAAATAAGACTTGATATGTGAAATAATTTTTTTCTTTCTTTTTTGGTACCAGGGATTGAACTCAGGGGTGCTTGACCACTGAGCCACATCTCCATCCCTATTTTGTGTTTCATGTAGAGAAAAGGTCTCACTGAGCTGCTTAGTGCCTTGCTGTTGCTGAGGCTGGCTTTGAACTCAAAATTCTCCTGTCTCAGCCTCCCAAAGTACTGGGATTAGGTGGCGCACACCTGATACGTGAAATAATTTCTACAACATTTAAAACGTGAACCAGATGCAGTGGTGCACACCTATAGTCCCAGGTATTGAAGGTATAGAAGGATCGCTTGAGTTCAGGAATTCTGGGTTGGCCTGGGCGATATATTGAGACCCTTTCTCAAAACAGAAACAAAAATTAAAACTCTACAAATGCATGTTTATATTTCTCCTCACCATGTTAATAGTTTATTTGGAGCGAGTGAAATTTTGATATTTTTTTTTCTGCTTTATATTTAACCATGGTAGAGTTTTTGTTTGTATTTGTTTTTTGAGATAGGAACTAGCTATGTTGCCCAGGTTGGCCTGAAGTTCCTGGGCTCAGGTGATCCTGCTGCCTCTGCCTCCTCGGTAGCTGGGACTTGGGACTGGCACTTTTCTTTTGGCTAATGCTAGAATTAAAATTGTTCAAACCAGGCATGATGTCACATGCTTGTAATTCCAGCTACTTAGGATGCTGAGATGGGAAGATCACAAGTTTGAGGCCAGCTTCAGTAATTTAGCAAAACCTTGTCTCAAAAATTTTTAAAAAAGGGCTGGGGTTGTGGCTCAGTGGCAGAGCACTTGCCTAGTATGTGTGAGGCACTGGGTTCGATTCTCAGTACCACATATAAATAAATGAATAAAATAATGGCCTATCAAAATCTAAAAAAAAAAAAAAAAAAAAGTAAGCTGGGCGAAGTGGCGCACGCCTGTAATCCCAGCACTTTGGGAGGCTAAGACAGGAGAATAGAGAGTTCAAAGCCAGCCTCAGCAACAGTGAAGCGCTAAGCAATTCAGTTAGACCTTGTCTCTAAACAAAATGCAAAATGGGGCTGGGGATGTGGCTCAGTGGTGGAGTACCCCTGAGGTCAATCCCCAGTATGGGGGGGGGGAGTAAAAGTAAAACTTCACTTATTTTTCTCTTGGCTAACACTAGAATCAGAATCACTTCAAACAAAACTTACATAAACACACATACACATATAGGCTCTAATGAAAGTTACACAAACAGAAAAGCAATAAAGATGGGCTCATTATTTTTGAAAATATTACCAAAATTACAAATCACCTTAATTATTTCTTTAAACATAGAATTGCAAAATATGGAGGATATAGATAAGAATCAGATACACAAATAACTCAGAATTCTGAGAAGCTAAGTACAAGATAATTGAAACCTGAATATCCAGTTTTCCTACACGGAATGCAGACCATTTCCCTACATAGATAAATCTTTCTCGGTCCTCAGTAATGTTTTGGCTAGTCTTACAAATGTAAATAAAGAGAACTCTCTTTCCACCTATATATTTTTCAAAAGAGTTATCTCAATGGTCCTGTTTTTCTCATTATACAATTAATTCTTTTTGTTTTTTTTAAATATTTTTTTAGTCATTGATGGATCTTTATTTTATTTATTTATTATTTTATATATGGTGCTGAGGGTCGAACCCAGTGCCTCATGCATGCTAGGCAAGCGCTCTACCGCTTAGCTACAGCCCCAGCCCCATACAATTAATTCTTGCTGTGTGTTCAAAAACTAGTGAGACAATTGAGCAAAAATAAGGGATTGGTTAAATTAAGTTGAATAAATATAATTCTTTTGTTCCTTTTATCTCTACTCTTAGAATCAGGTACATTGCTGCATGTGGAGTATGTGTGCGCGTGTGTGTACATGTGCACAATGGCTTTTGGCTTTTTGGTTTTTTTTCCTCAGATGGCTCATTTATATTAAGTATCATGGAAATTGCTCCAAGATAACTGGCAAAGATCTACCTCATTTCCTTTAAAAGTTGATAGTTTATTATATGGATGGACCATGGTTTATTTGACTGTTTCCCTGTTTGATTGGGCTTTCAGTTATTTTCAGCTATTCTTCCAGTAAAACCATGTTGTAGTAAATAATCCATGCTTTTAATTCTGTGAGATATACTGTCAGTAAATGAGGCTGTTCGACTGAAGAATTCATCTGGTTGTTGTTTTTTTTGTTTTTGTTTTTTCCTGGTTGGGTTTGAAATCTGCCTTCATTATTATTATTTTTAATCTTTGGCACATTAAAAACAGTACTTAACTCTTAGTTATGGTTTTTATTAATTGAAACACTTTTCCCATTCAGTTAGTTTTGTTAACTATTAAAGTTCCATATACCTTTGAATTTATTGCTGGCCTCTGTTTTGTTATACTGATCAGTTTGTTAATTTCTGTGCACTATAATGCTAGTTTGATAACAGTGATGGCTTTATAATAAATTTACTGTTCAGTGTGGCAAAGTGTTTTTGTTCCTGTGCTCTCTCCAGTGCTTTCTGTTTTCTGCTCTTTCAGGATTCTAGTAGATGCATGTTACATGTTTATTAAGTCAGTAAGTAATAAATAATGAATCTTGTTTTAGAAAAATTTGGGGTGCTCATGTAGCCCAGGAAAATTGATGTTTGTTGATAGTGTTGTCTCCTAGCCAGGCATGGTATTACAGTGTAACTTTCTCAAGTGTAGTAAATAATGATACAGAGGAAGAGTTGAGGAAAATTGTATGATGATTATGAATTTGGAAGGGCAGGGTGAGGGTGGTGGTTCAGCTTGAACATGAGAGAAATACTTTAAACCTTAGGGAAGGGATAGTGTGATACTAAATCCCACGAATGAAAAATGGTATAAAGACCCCTAGTGCTCTAATTCATAGATTTTATCACTCTCTTCCTCCCACCTTTTATTTCAAAAACTTTCAAATATGGCAAGGAAAGTATAATGAATATCTATCTACCCTTTGCTGCAGCTCTGGTCCTCCTCCTCCTTTTTTACTGTACTTAAACATACTAGATATATATTTGGATGGTCTGAACCATTTGAGAGTTGTGAACATGACATGTCACCTGTTTGCTCAGTATGTATATGTAAGAATCAAAGATAAGCTCTTGCATAACCAAATGTGGTTAACATTGTTGAGAAACATTGACAAGATATCTGAAATACTGTCTATATTCATATTTCCCCCAAGTTTCCCAGTAAAGTCCTTGAGAAGCATCCTTACCCAGAATCTAGAATTTGGGAAATGAAGGGTCATATATTACATGTAGATTTTGATTCTTTTTTATTGGAGAAGTAATCCTCATCCTCCCTTCTTTTTTAATATCATGATATTGGCATTTTTGAAGAGTCCAGGTTAGTTTTGCAGAATTCTTCAAATTAGGTTTATTTGTAGACTACCTATGTGGTCATGTGTCTTCAGTGCATTGCCTTAGGAGACATAGTATCAATTTCTCCATATTAATGCTTGATCACTTGATTAATTTAGTGTTTATTAAATTTTTTTTTCTCTTTATAATTAATAGTCTGTGGAGTGATACTAAATGTCCTGCTCTCCCCAAAGTTTTCATTCAATGGGTTTGTTGATGCATTCATTGATGACTTGCTTCAGTTACTTCTGTAGTGGCTGCAAAGCGGAACTTTCTAACCCTTTTATTTCTTTCACATTTGTTGTTATTCCATATAAAGAAGGGTATTTATTTCTCTTTTTATTTTTATGTTACTATGGTTGGGTAGTCAGGTATTCTTTTATTTTCAATTTGTTATTTCTCATTCTTGACTTTGTTCATTTTGATGTGGAAATTTGTTGTTGTTGTTTTGTATTGAGGATTAAACCCAGGGATGCTCAATCACTGAGCCTCATCCCCAGCCCTTTTTAATATTTTTTTAGAGATGGAATCTTGCAGATCTGCTAAGTGTCTCACTAAATTGCTGAGGCTGGCTTTGAACCCATGATCCTCCTTCCTTAGCCTCCTGAGCTGCTGGGATTCCAGGTGTGCACCACCACATCTGGCTTGATGTGGAAGTATTTTTGAAATCTGACCAGCGAGAGCCCCTTCAGGCTGATTCCTGTGCCCTGTTGCTATTCCTCTAACCTGTTTTTGAGCATTTTTTAAAACTATTGCAAGTTGTTTCAGGTTTACTTTGTACCTTCCCTGCTGCAGCTTGGAATCTGCTGTTTCTCCAAGAAGTCCACTTTCTTTTTAGTGGGGAATAATGTTAGAAATCAAAATGTAGGTGTGGGAGGTTCTCCTTTCTGTTGGATATCTCACCGCATCTACACTTTTTCAGCGGATAGAGCCAGAGAATATAAATATATGTGCATATACATACGTGTGTGTGTATATACACACACACATGTATATATATGTGGCACATGTGTATGTATATATATACACATGGATAGAGCCAGTGAGATATTTATACACACATATACATACATGTATGTATGTATATACTGTTTTATTTATTTTTATTTTATTTTGGGGGGGGGTACCAGGGATTAAACTCAGGGGCACTCAACCACTGAGTCACATCTTCAACCCTATTTTGTATTTTATTTAAAGACAGTCTCGCTGAGTTGCTTAGTACCTCGCTTTTGCTGAGGCTGCCTTTGAACTTGCCATCCTCCTGTCTCAGCCAGCCTCCTGAACTGCTGGGATTACAGGTGTGTGTTACTGCACCCAGCTTATTTATTTTTCTTCAAAAAAATTTTTTTGTAGTTGTAGATGGACAGAATGCTTTTATTTTGTTTGTTTTTTTTTAAAACATCATTCTGAAATACCATTGAGATATTTATTTATTTATTTAATTTTTTTGTGGTGCTGGGGATTGAACCTAGGCCCTTGTGCATGTGAGGCAAGCACTCTACCAACTGAGCTATATCCCCAGCGTATTTGTTTATTTTTATTTGGTGCTAAGGATTGAACCCAGTGCCTCACACATGCCAGGCTACAGCCCCAGCCCTGTATATATTATTTTAAACCTACAAGTTTATAATGCTACTACCCTAGTGTCCTTTTTCTCCTTATTCTATTTATTTCTCTATTCTAATTATCACGATCTGTGGTTCCCCTAAACTCAATTTACTATTCATCTGCTCAGTTGTAGTGGTTTCATTGCTATACCATTATCATTACTGGCACCAAATCTACTAAATAAAGTTGAAGATTTTTTTCTGTCTATAGAGTATTGTTTATAATTAATTAATTTATCATTTTTACATAAGTACTTTTTGGGTACTTAAAACAGTTTTGCTTAAGTAATAACAATATTTAATCTAGGGATGAGGATGTAGCTTCTTAGGAGAGCACTTGCCTAGCATGTGAGATCCTTAGTTCTGTCCCCAGAATCTCCACCACCAAAAAACCCCCAGACACAAAAACTAGTCCCACAGATTTTGTTAGGATGTAATGGTGTGCTGATTTGAATTGAATCCCTGTTTTAGTACAGTAATTGCAAGTGTCTTGTGGGATATCTGTAAAATAGGTTTGCCACTACCTCAGATCAACTTTAGTAATCTTGAGTTAAGACTACTAGAATTACTGATGTGGAGGCAAACTTTTATTTATTTTAAGTAGAGATACTGATGTTCAGAGACATCGCAGGAAAAAATAGAATTCATAAATTATATACAAAAAATAAGTCAAATAGAAAATAAGATCTATAACTGGGGTATTTATTCTTACAAGCAATCAGTTAGTTTAGTTTTGAGATTCCTGGCAATCTTTTATTAAAAGATGGAATATTCAGTTCTGTGACTTCATTGCTTCAGAAAAGAAAACATTTTCTTTGGTGTTAATTTGTAGAAGGAATTTTATTCTGGGAATTACATCTATTTTTACAACAAATATGCAGTATCTTTCTTGAGCTCTCTGTTTTTTGTTTTTTGTTGTTGTTTTTTTTAAAGATGGGGTTTTACTCAGTTGCCCTTTAAGCAAACCTCCTACCTTAGCCTCCAAAATAACTAGTACTGCGGGTGCATACTACTGCACCTGGCTTATACAAATACTTATTGAATGATTTTTTAAAGTTCTGTTGAATTATGTAAAATTAAATCATATTTTAAATAAGTTTTATGATTTTTTTTTTTGTGTGTGTGTGTGTGATAATGATAATTCAACCCAGGACCTGGTGTATGCTAAGTGCTTGTTCTACCACTGAGCTATATACTTACATGTGGCACCTATGGTTTGTCAGGATTTGAATTTAGGAAATTGATAGTTAACATGCCCTTTAAACTCTAAATAACTTTGTATCTTGACTGCACCATAGTGTAAGAGGCCTAATTTAACTTTGATTGTTAATGATATAAACTGTATAAAAAAAACATAAATGATATAAACTGTATTCGTTGGTCCAAATGTGCTGAAGGATTGTATGTTCTTTGGTTTTATTCTCTGAATACTAAAGTATTGATGTTTTATGGTACTCATTAAATAAAGATTCAGTACTTCTTATTGGTTCTGTAGGGTACTAAAAATTAGGGAAATCAAAGAAATCACATAGTATTTCTTACAATAGCTTATATCCTTATATGTTTATTAGAATATTATACAAATAAACAACTTGAATACAAGTTTAAACACTTAGGACATTGTTTCTCTTTGACATTGAATTGCTTTACTTGTATGAGTCTAAATTGTGCAAATTTAGGAAATTTTATTTTTGAATGTTTGTCTTCATGCACTAATGACTAATAAAAATCCTCAAGGGTATATTGGTTTTGCTGGCCATTCTGACTTTATAATCATAGTTTCCCTCAGACTTGATTGCCTTTAATTTTCTGATTTGGTTTAAAATTGTAGGCTAGACCTGCAGCAGGTTGTCGTGGTAGTCATTGTCTTCCTCCTCACCTTCACCTCCCCTTTCCCCTCACCTCCTCCCTTCCTTTCCCCTCATCTCAGGGTTTGACAGCCTTTTCCATCATTGTCTATTTAACCAAAATCCCTACTGCTATAAGTAAGCCATTAACTTTGGTTTGTTCTATTGCAAATACAGTATACTGCCAGGATTGTAGAAATGACACTCCCATTTTTTCCACCATCTTGAAGGACTTTTTACTTGTATTTTTTAAAAATTTTTTTAGTTGTAGGTGGATGCAATATCTTTATTTTATTTATTTTTATGTGGTGCTGAGGATCGAACCCAGTGCCTCACGCATGTGAGGCAAGCGCTCTACCACTGAGCTACAGCCCCAGCCCTTGAAGGACTTTTTCAATACAATTTTTGATTACAGTTACTAACACAAGTTAATATTAGAGTCTATCAATGAAAGCCCTCAGTTTTGTCATTTATTGAGGTGTTACTTGAAATACTAATATATTTAGAGCAGAAATGTCGTTTTTTAGGGAATCTAGAACAACAGCAAAGCTGAGGTCAAACTGCCATAAGGATGGACACCAAGGAAGCTGTGTTTGGGACAGAAAGAAATCAAGATAAGGTAGATGCAAAGTAGAGAAAAGAACTGAACCCTGGGGGGAGGCGGTGGTAGATGGGTTCAACTTTCAGGACCATATACATACATCCACACATACACAAATACACACATATCCATGATTGATAAGATTAAGTGTTTTGATGGAGGGGATGGGTTCTAATATTCTGGAATAGTGTTTTCTCTCTGGATAGTTGTAGAAGACACTTGGTATTAGTTGATAAAACCATTGCCAAAACCCCACTTCAGTATTCATCCCTGTTATTACTTGAAAGTCAAAAGGGAATTTCTGATTGGAGTGTTCAATTTACAAAATCAGTTCAGAAAATTTAATTTTTGCTTTTGTTTTTGTGATGTAAAGGTTGTGTTTCTCTTCATAGCAACATGAACCGTGAAGACCGGAATGTGCTGCGTATGAAAGAACGGGAAAGGCGGAATCAGGAAATTCAGCAGGGTGAAGACGCCTTCCCACCTAGCTCTCCTCTCTTTGCTGAACCATACAAAGTTGTAAGTTGTCCTCCTTGAATGTTTTTTTTTTTTTCCCCTTTATATAACATTTTTGCTTTTTTTACATTTTTGCTTTTAAAATGTTTTAAACTCGAGTGTTTGTATTAAAAAAGAGTTACTATTGTGTTATTTTACATTTTCCCCCTTTCTTCTAAGTAGAACATACGTTTTTTTCAAATAAGCTTTTTTGTATATAATATGCATATAGAAAAGTACACAAAAGAATTGTAAGAGCTTGAAGAATTCACCACAAGAATAACCTCAAATAATCAGTACTCAAATCAAGGAATAGAGCATTTCCAGTGCCCCAGAAGTCCTCCTTGAGATCCCCTCTTATCACTATCCTGTACTCTTAAAAATGTAGTATGATTTGGTTCAAATGTTCATCTATCTCTATACTTGTGGCTAAGACAGCTGACCACGGGCAAGCATTTTGCTTTTTGAGCCTTGAGTTAAGTTAAAATTTTTTCAATCAACTATATTGTCTGCTATTTCCTAAGTGGTCTTTGGTTATATATCAAAGATGATTTTCATAGATGCTTTTTATTCTTCCCTATTTCTTGTTATTTACTTATAGTTCACTAAATTTCATTGACTGTGTGAATAAATTTGTCTTCAGTATCAGTTTGGTTCTTTTTCTGTTATTGTAAAATTTTCTGAATTTTTTCCTTTGAATTCATCACATGCTTAACTATCTGATTTATATTAAAGCTTGTTGTCAGAGGTGTTCAATAAATTGAATCAGGTGTTATATTTATTGTCATTGTACTTGATTTGAGATTACAAAGAACACTGAATAGTAGCACTTCTTATGACTCCAGTATGTCTTTCGTGATGATGAATCGCTCTCTAATGCTGGATTTGACTTTGGATTTCCTTTCAACTTTTTTGGGGGGTGGAGGGCAATACTTGGGATTTGATCCATGGGTGCTTTACCACTGAGCTACATCTCCAGCTTTTTTTATTTTTTATATTGAGACAGGGTCTTACTAAGCTACCAGGGGTCTCAAGAGTTGCTGAGGTTGGCCTTGAATTTGCGATCCTCCTGTCTCAGCCTCCCAAGTCACTGGATTACAAATGTGCCACTCTGCCTGACTGAACTTGCATTTTAAAGGCCTATGTTATGTATAATTGCAATAGTACCGTGGATTATAGCAGTAATAATTTTTGTTGGTTTGTAGATTATGAAATTTAGTGTGTTAGACTTTTTTTCTGATGAAATATTAAAAATAACAACATATCTTTGGTTTATCCCTGTAACATTTGGTGTTTATTCAAACTATGTATGTACTTTGTTAAAGCTATTTATCCAGGGCCTGGGAATGTAGCTCAGCGGTAGAGCGCTTGCCTCGCATGCGTGAGGCCCTGGGTTCGATCCTCAGCAACACATACAAAGCAATAAAATAAAGACATTGTGTCCATCTACAACTAAACAAAAAATTAAAAAAAAAAATATTCAGATCTTGTAAGGATTTTTCCAATTTAAAAGGATTTTTCCAATTTAAAGGCAGTCATACTGATGTCATTTATGTGAGTGTAATACAAAACCTATGTTTAGGGATTTGGGGATGGGGATTAAATTAGAAATTTAAAGTTATATCGAAAAAAATTAAGTTTTCTCCAAAATTTTTGAATCATACTACCATTTATTTTGTACTTGTACTATGATGAATTGGATTTATTTTCTGATCCCAGTATCTGTAAATAGGTGTTTATCTACCTCTCTTGTTTAATAGGGTCAGATTTTTCAAGCAATCTATGATGATTACTGATATTTACCAGTCTTCAAATAAATAGTAGTGGTTCAGTCTTGATTCCTTTTTAATATAGTCAGCAAACTTTCTTCAATATATATGTGGTTATGAAAAAAGTACTAAGGCTTATAGACATCTTGGACCTTTCTTTTTTTTTTAATATTTTTTTAGTTTTAGTTGGACACAGTATCTTTATTTATTTATTTTTATGTGGTGCTGAGGATCGAACTCAGTGCCTCACGCATGGGAGGCAAGTGCTCTACCACTGAGCTACAATCCCAGCCCTCTTGGACCTTTCTTACCACACAAGAATAATTCTTTGAGACTGTTAAGTATTGATTTTAAAAGTTGGATCATTTATTGGTCAGTTAATAGCCAGGATTTAAAGCTTCCTCACCAGTTTTCTATGCTTAAATGATTTTTATTAATTGATAAGTAACAATAACAGAAAAAATTAAAATATTTTAAAAAATAACTTGTTTCCCTAAATTTCGGTTTCTGCTTCTGACTATAACATTGAACTATAAGGAATAGTTCACAGACTACTAAAATATGAATGTTAGCTTGTATATATTTTTTTACCACCCCCCTCTTTTTTTTTTTTTGTGGTGCTGGGGATTGAACCTAGGTCCTTATGTATGCTGGGCAAGTTCTCTACTACTGAGCTATACCCCCAGCCCAGTATTTTATGTATTACTGAATGTCCTATAGGATATTTGTATTTTAGCATGACCATTTTCAGACATTTTTTTTTTTTAATATTTTTTAGTTGTTGATGGATCTTTATTTTATTCATTTATTATGTATATGTGGTGCTGAGGATCGAACCCAGGGCCTCACGCATGCTAGGCAAGCGCTCTACCACTGAGCCACAACTCCAGCCCCCATTTTCAGACATTTTTGATGTATTTTTTTCACTATCAGATTTATACACTTGGAGTTAAATATGTGTTAACTAAGATGTGAGGTGAAGTCTGCCTTTGAAAAGTCCCTTTCCACTTGAAGGTTATAAAGTCCGTTTAAAAGCACATTTTATTCCTGATTATAGTAATAGTATATTTAATTTTACACTTTTTTACAGACTAGCAAAGAAGATAAGTTATCAAGTCGTATTCAGAGTATGCTTGGAAACTACGATGAAATGAAGGATTTCATAGGAGACAGATCAATACCGAAGCTTGTTGCAATTCCTAAGCCCACTGTACCACCAACAGCAGACGAAAAATCAAACCCAAATTTCTTTGAACAGAGACATGGAGGCTCTCATCAGAGTAGCAAATGGACTCCAGTAGGACCTGCACCCAGCACTTCTCAGTCTCAGAAACGGTCCTCAGGCTTACAGAGTGGACACAGTAGCCAGAGGACCAGTGCAGGTAGTAGCAGTGCCACTAATAGTACCGGCCAGAGGCATGACCGTGACTCATACAGCAGTAGCCGGAAAAAAAGCCAGCATGGATCGGAACACTCCAAATCACGGTCTTCTAGCCCTGGAAAACCCCAGGCTGTTTCTTCATTAAGCTCTAGTCATTCCAGGTCTCATGGGAATGATCATCACAGCAAGGAACATCAGCGTTCCAAATCACCTCGAGATCCTGATGCCAATTGGGATTCTCCTTCTCGAGTACCTTTTTCAAGTGGGCAGCACTCAAATCAGTCTTTCCCACCTTCGTTGATGTCAAAGTCCAGTTCAATGTTACAGAAACCCACTGCCTATGTGCGGCCCATGGATGGACAGGAATCCATGGAACCAAAGCTGTCCTCTGAGCACTACAGCAGCCAATCCCATGGCAACAGCATGACTGAGCTGAAGCCCAGCAGCAAAGCACATCTTACCAAGCTGAAAATACCTTCCCAGCCACTGGATGTAAGTCACACATTTAGAACTTTTACTATTATAACTATGTAAAACAATTGACCATGAAATTATGAGTGAACTTGAGCTGCCTTTTTACCTGAGTAGAAAGGAATATATTTAAAGATGGAGATGAGGGTAGGTTTAAGGGAAAGGCTTATGAGTTGACTCCCAGGTGTATCCATAAAGCTATGAGCTTCCGCTTTTAGGGAAATAGAGAATATGTCACTTGTGGTTTTCAAATATTAAGATGTCAAGTTAGTTCTAGAATGAAAAACATGATCCGTCAGTATCTTAGATTTCTTGCTTTTGATTTTATGGAATATACCCTCTTTTCTTTTGTTTTTAAAATATTTCCTGTTTTTATAGTGATACACAGGCTGTGGTTCATGGTTTGGTTTCTAGGTCCATGGCAGTGGGAATGTGTAGTTTGGATGCTATCAATCTGTTATAACTGCATAACAAAACATGATATTTAGAATAACCAAAGAAGTGAGTATTCATTATAAAACAACTGAGATTTTATTTTTTTGGCGGGGGGGGGGGGGGCGGCGGTACTACGGATTGAACTCAGGGGCACTCAACCACCCCTCCCTATTTTGTATTTTATTTAGAGACAGGGTCTCACTGAGTTGCTTAGTGCATTGCTTTTGCTGAGGCTGGCTTTGAACTCGCAATCCTCTTGCATCAGCCTCCTGAGCTGCTAGGATTACAGGCATGCACCCCAGTGCCTGGCTGAAATTTTATCTTTTAATGTGGCTTGTGTAATAAAAAAAAAAAAATTCAAAAAGTAATGTCGGTAGCCAAAAATCTTAGCTCATAGCTCAGAATGATGGGGGAAGGAGTCAGGAATACATAAAACACAGTTTTGAGAACATTTAGTCTTTTTTTTTTTTTTTGGTACAAGGGATCGAACTCGGGTACTCGACCACTGAGGCACATCCCCAGCCCTGTTTTGTGTTTTATGTAGAGACAGGGTCTCACTGAGTTGCTTAGCACCTCGCCATCGCTGAGGCTGGCTTTGAACTCACTCGCAATTCTCCTGTCCTCCTGTCTAAGCCTCCCAAAGTGCTGGGATTACAGGCGTGTGCCACCACACCCGGTTTGAGAACATTTAGTCTTTCCTGTGGCCTTGAGAAAATCAATGTTAGTTGCATTTGTCATCTAATTATTCCTCTTCAGAGAACTGTAAAGTGGTAATTTGTTCTTTTTTCAAACAACATCATCCTTAGAATTAGGCTTAAGTTCAACTCTCTAATTCCTATTTGTGCCTGAGAATAAGCAACTTACTTTCTTTGATTTCAGATTGACTATTTAAAATGTCTATTTTGTTCCAGACCAGTAGTCTTTCAGTAATATTTATTTTATTCCATTTGTGTATGTAAAGTGATATAGATATATCTGATTATGGTGTATTTTGTATAATAATGAGCTTTTAAATTCTGGATAAGCTGCTCACCTAAAAATTCATTTTAAAAATTATTTAAATCATTTAAAGTTCAAGAAATATAGCATTTAGAATTTTTTTGAAAAAGTATAAGGTTCCTCAAGCTATATAATTTGGGGATTAAAATTTTCTAGTGCTTAAAAAATTTGTAGTTAAGGACATTAGTACAAATATTCTAATTATTTTGATTTAAAGTAATGTTTTAAAATCTGCAGTAAATACTAAAAGTCTAGTAATGTATTACTTCAAATCTAATATGTTTGTTTCTTTCTTAAGGCATCAGCTTCTGGTGATGTGAGCTGTGTGGATGAAATTCTTAAAGTAAGTTTTTTTTTTAATCATGATGCTCTTCTACCTTATGACTTCCTTCCACCTAGGTCTCACAAAGGATCTGAAGCAACAGATTGCTTATATGTGTAACTTGATTATGTCCATCATAAATAATTGACTGTTCTGTTTATACTTAGGTTCTCCATCACATGGTTTGTTTTCTGTTTGCCTTCAAAGAGTTGGCTGTTTTTCAGTAAAACAAATTACATTCTCAAGTCTGCCATGAAAAGAGGAAGAAGAAATCAAATATAGCTACACTTTCTTAGTCTTATTATCAGTTAATAATTTGAAGTGTTAAATAGTTGTCAGCCAAGCCATTCACATGTTGAAAATAGCTTGCTTTGTAATTCATCTGTACACAGTGGTCAAATCCTATAATAAAAAGCATCCTCTGAATACCATACATTTTAAATGTTTACTGAATAAATTTGAAATCTGCACATGACCAAATAAAATAATTTTTTTGTTGGAAAAAAAAAGAAATTCCAGTGAATTAGTAAGTGACAACGACTGCTTTTTCCTCACAGAAGAAAACTGTCAGTCACATGTTACTAGTATTTCTTGTTTTGCTTGGTGAACATTTTGCGTTTCACTGTGGATACTTTGGAGACTGCCGGCATTGGCTGTTTATAGCATCTTCTCTCCCATTTCTTCTGTTAGTTTATCACAATCTCCCTTTATCTCTAGCATTTTGCTGAATCTGTTTCTCTGATGTCATCATTTTCTCTTTCATCTAGAGGCTTAATTGTTCTTATTTTCTTTACCTTCCTTTTTCCTTGACTACTGTTATACTTAATTGTTTTTATTTCCCAGTCATTTTCTTTACCTTTCTTTCTCTGCCTTTTAGGAAGCCTTGTATCTTTTCTTATCTTCTAAGTATGGGTGCATTCTTCTAGACTCTTCTCTTTCTGCACTTTGACCCACCTTTTCTACCATCCTTGGCTTCGATAGACAGCTATTCAGTCTTTCTTTCCGCCTTTGGCCTTCTTTGGGTTTTGATTTATGTCTCTTAATTACTTCTTGACAGGGTTCCATTTGAATTTCTCTTTAGTTCTACATACTCAGAATGTCTGAAGCTATATACATGCTGACTTCCCTTTATTAGTAGTACCATCATTCTCTCATGCTTCTAAGTGTAGAATGCTAGTTATCTGTAGCTTCTTTCTCTCATGTTATATTTGATTATAAGACTAGGCGTAGGCTTAGAAATTTCCTTGAACATAACCATTCCTTTCTATTTCTGCCACTTGAGCTTCAGTAATTAACAGTCTCACTCGTTATTCCAGAGTCTATTCATCTGTCTTTCTGCATTGCTTTCAGATTCTTTACTTCAGTCTGGTTTTTATAATTTATTTTTTTCCTTAGAATTTTTATTGGTTCTGTAACACCCATAGAAAGAATTGTGTTCAAACTGAACATTCCGGGCCTTCCATGAGCTAGTTCTTTTTTTTTTTTTTTTTAATTTTTTTTTAGTTGTAGATGGACGATGGACACAATGTCTTTATTATATTGCTTTGTATGTGGTGCTAAGGATCGAACCCAGGGCCTCATGCATGCAAGGCAAGCGCTCTACCACTGAGCTACAGCCCCAGCCCCCCATGAGCTAGTTCTAACCTCTTCTACTAATGGAGCACTTTGCCAGACTGGTTTCCCTAAATCATAAACTTTCTCGCTCTTTTACTTCCTTAAAGTAAGCTTTTTGGAATGTCGTCCTCCTTCTCTTCAGTAGTATATAGATCCCCTTTTTCCTTAGAATCCCTATGAAATCCTTCTTCCTACTGGATCAGACTACAGTGATAAGTCTTTCCTTTGAATCTTATTTAGCATTCCCTTTTTTGTCTGGTACCATGTATGTAAAAAGTCCAAGGGAACATATGCCTTTCTCTCTGAATTCTCAACAATGCATGGGATTTTAGTACCTGGAGATTGTTTGTATTTCATTATCTCTTTGATGTCACTGATCATTTATTCTACATTTTATATATATGGGGCTTGGCACATGGCCCTGTGTGCTTAGTCACTTGATACTTAAATAGGTTTCAATTGGGAGTATTTTAATAATTGAGATACAAAATGCTAATGCTAAAAACCTGAGGGGACGAGAGTTTCCGTTTCCCCTTTCCTATCTTCAGTGTTCAAGGAACTTCAGGTCCGAGTTTCCTTCATATTTTTTATTTCCATTTGCTTTGTATGAATCTCATTATGAACTTCAGGAAAAATTTTAATCTAGAAGCAGTGTAGTTATTGAGAAGAATTGATGTATTAATTCAAAACATGCTAATTGAGTACCTATTATGTGTCAAGCACTGGGGATGCAGTGGTGATAATGATAGTTGTACCTTTTGAGCTGACATTCTAGAGCTGGATGTAGGAAATAATAAGAGCATTGTAAAAAGATAACAATTATGTGCAGGTGGTTGTTTTAAGAAGTTAAAGTAGACACTGTATTCTTGTCTCTTCCTCCTCGTCATTCTTCTGCACAAAGGTAGCCACTGCTAACTGTCTTTCCATATAGTTTTTTAAATATATAAACATTTACATAGGATTATGATTTGTGTTCATCACTTAACAGTATACTATGGACATCATTTCATATGAGTGGTTAAATTTCTATTTGGTATTCCATTGCATGGATGTTGGCTAATCTATTTAGTCACTTTAGATACCTAGATTTAACAATGTATTTTTAAGTATGGGGCCCTGAAATTTTTATCTTTACATAATTGTGGTTATAACTTAGCTTGGATAAATTCTTAGGTATTATGTTACCACCTTTAATTTACCTGATGGCTTACTTTGAGCTAAATGCCAGAAATAAAACACTCCTTCCTTATCTAAGTTTGATATTTCTCTCCCCCTTGCTCCTCTAACATACTCATTGTGATCTTATCTAAACCCCGCTTGGACATACTTGGCGTGATTAGTGAGAAAGCAGTGCATGAAATCAGACTTAGGGTCTTGCTTGTCTGTTTTCTTCCTCTCGTGATTTTGAAATCTCTCTTCTGATTTTCTCACCTAACCAAATTTTCCTATCAGCACATGGGCTCTGTAGTCAGGCTTCCTAAGGAGTAATTTCTGTGTCCATTACTTACTAAGTGTGTAACCTTCAATAAGTAACTTTTGTGCTTCAGTGTCATCCTAAATAGAGATAGGTTAATAATGGTATCTACCTCATAATGGCATTGTGAGTATTAAATGTGTAACAGATATGTAAAACACTTAGCACAGTGTCTGGTCCCTTTAAGGTACACAATAAATATTAGCTGTTTTTCTTATCATTATCCTCTTCTCCCATTCCCACAGCAAGCTCTTATTTAATAGTATTTTATTATGTGCCTTGTATTTGATTACAGGTTGCTTTCTGTATCTCTTCAGATTTCATCATCATAACTGTAAACTCCTTGCAGCCGGGGAGTACTTATTACTTACTTCATATTACCAGCCTCGTAGTGGCTTGCACACAGTTGTGCTTCATTAGTACTTATTGACTAAATATGTATAATTTTGGAGGAGCATTCATGAAACCAGTATGTATAAGCACAAATCTGGTTTTTTAGCTGTATAGGTTTTTATCCTTGACCTGGTTGAAAACAAACTGTAATAATTACATTTCAGGAGATGACGCATTCATGGCCTCCCCCTCTAACGGCTATTCATACACCATGCAAAACAGAACCTTCCAAATTTCCTTTTCCAACTAAGGTAAGTAAATAAAGTATGTCTTTGATAATGTAAGAAAAGCCTAAGTGGCTTAATTAAAGTCAAATGAGTTCATAGTTGTCATTCTCACGCTAGTGGGAGACAGTAAATAAGTGACTAAATAGGTAAGTTCAGATAGCGACAATTTGATATAGAGAAAGAAATTTAAACAGGGTAATGGAATTGAGAACATTTGAATTGAAAGGCACTTAATAAAACTTAGTAGGCAATATGGGGGAAGAGACTTAAAAGGCATCAATGTTAATTGCGAACTATTGTGGTATTGTAGGCCAGAGGTGGTAAGGACTTCTCAGACTGTTGACTGAGGAGTCCTTTTCCATAGAACATAGCGAGCATACTTATGTATATGGAAAAAAGGTCCTCAAACAACAGATTCATTTTTAACATTAATTTATGCTTAAACAAATAATACAAAAATACATTCTACTTGTGAAAAATCTGACTAGGACCCATAATAATAGCCTTTCCCCCATTCTTGCCCCCCCATCTCACCAGCACTCCTTTCATATGTATCTTTTCAAGTCTTTTTTTATATGCATTTACATACATATTTAATTGTATGTAATCATTACATATAACTGTTTTATCATTTATATCATTAGTCAGCAACAGTCTTGAAGACCTTTTCATGTTATTACATGTAGAGTGTTTTATTTCTTTATTCTCTTTTTTTTTTTTCCTAAGTTTTTTTTGGTTGTTGATGGATCTTTATTTTATTCATTTATTATTTATATGTGGTGCTGAGGATCGAACCCAGGACCTCACGCATGCTAGGCAAGCGCTCTACCACTGAGCTACAGCCCCAGCCCCGCCAGTTCTCTTTTATATTTCAGTTTTTACCAAGTTTTCACTTACTTAGTGGGTATCTTTGTTCATGCCTTCTTGTTTGCATATGCATTTATTTAGGGCATAAAACAAGCAGAATTGTTAAGTATTAGAGTACATATTTACCATATATTATTTTAAGTCTCTATAGTTACATTGTAAGATTTCTATTAGTCAATGCTTCTGCTTGCATTATCTCATATATGTATACCATTATTTGATGCTATTGAACACCAATCTTGAGAGCTTGTTTGTAGGTTCTAGCAGGGGAGCACAGCTACTCGTATACCCTTGAGCAAAGAATTGTCTTCCTTCATCGGGGAAGGTTGTCCTCTTCTACCGAGTGCCCAGCCTCAGTAGGGAGCAGTCAGCTGAATCAATCCCGGTGATCAGTGGGGTGACATATGTCACAGCCAGATTGCCCTCACATCTAAACACTAATTTTTGGAGTGAAAAATCGCATCCACTAGCTAGGTAGGTAGTAAAGTTCATCATCTTTGCATGTTTGTCATTCATTTGATTTCTTTGTAAATTTCCTTATTCCTACTACCATTTTTTTGAAACCCCCTCCACCGCTTTTTTGGATACTTTGGGATTTAACCCAGGGGCACTTTACCACTGA
>PVHX01014794.1:26270-49247 GCA_004024805.1 Geosciurus inauris
ACTTAGGGACACTCAACCACTGAGCCACATCCCCAGCCCTGTTTTGTGTTTTATGTAGAGACAGGGCCTCACTGAGTTTCTTAGTCCCTCACCGTTGCTGTGGCTGGCTTTGAACTCAGCGATTCTCCTGTCTCAGCCTCCCAAACTGCTGGGATTACAGGCGTGCGCCACTGTGCCCGGCTAAGGTTCTGCCTTTACTTGATGAGTTTTAGGAGGGTTTCTTTTTTGGTTTTGTATTCTTTCATTTTATTTGGATTCTGGAGTCTAATAATTAATAACAATTTCAGTCATTCTTCTCTCAAGTTTTAGGATCTAGAAAGTTTTAATTTTCACGAATACAATATATCCTTTGTAGCCTTTACTTTTTAATGTGTTGTAAAAAGGACGCTTTTCTTTCCCTGGGATCATAAATGTACTCTTTTATTTTCCTTTTAATGTGGTCCTAGTTTTGCTTTCTTTTTTTTATTTTTATTTTTTTTTAATTTTTTGTTTAGTTGTAGATGGACACAATGTCTTTATTTTACGACACAATGTCTTTATTTTACTGCTTTGTATGTGGTGCTGAGGATCGAACCCAGGGCCTCACGCATGCGAGGCAAGCGCTCTACCGCTGAGCTTCCTTCCCAGCCCCCCTAGTTTTGCTTTTTATGTTTATCTTTTTTTTAAATTTTTTAAGTTGTTGATGGATCTTTATTTTATTCATCTATTATTTATATGTGGTGCTGAGGATCGAACCCAGTGCCTCACGCATGCTAGGCAAGCGCTCTACCACTGAGCTACAGCCCCAGCCCCTTATGTTTATTTTATTTTATTTTTTTTTTAATATTTATTTTTTAGTTGTAGGTGACAGAATATCTTTATTTTATTTTTATGTGGTGCTGAGGATCGAACCCAGTGCCTTATGCGTGCTAGGCGAGCACGCTACCACTGCGCCATAATCCCAGCCCCCCTTATGTTTATCTTTAACCCAAGTTATTTTTAGTTTTTTATTTTTATTTTTTTAAAAATTTTTTTAGTTGTAGATGGACACAATATCTTTATTTATTCATTTTTATGTGGTTGCTGAGGATCGAACCCAGTGACTCACACATGCAAGGCAAGTGCTCTACCACTGAGCTACAATCCCAGCCCCCCAAATTATTTTTAGAAATGATGTCAGGTAGAGATAAAATTTTCTGTCTACATGCATGCCATACCACTTATTTACTTTATGAATCAGCTTTATTTACATAGACAAAATTCAGTGGTTTTTACTGTTCAGTATGAGTTTTGATACATGTATGCCTGGTATAACCCTCACCCTAACCAAGAATCAAGAGCATTTCTATCATTCCCATGTTCCTTCGTATTCCTCTGTAGTCTGCCTTACCACCGTGACCCCAGATAATTACTGATGTGTTTTGTGTCACTTATACAAGTAACAATTGAGTTGATTTTTTTTTTTCTGGACTTCATAGAATAGGAATCTATATAGAGTCTACTGATTTTTGTTTTGTTTTGCACATTTGCCTTTTTTGTTCAGCATATTCTTTTGAAATTATTACTTGTTTTTGGGGGGTTTGGTTGTGTGTGTGTGTGTGTGTATGCAGGTACATGTGTGTGCAGGAAATAGAACTCAGGGTCTGTGCTTGCAAAGTACAAATTCTGTCATTGAGCTATACCACTGCTCTCTTCCCTATTCAAGAATATATCAGTAGTTTCTCCTTTTTGTTTCTAGTTAGTATTCTATTGTATGAATACTAATTTTTTTTATCCTTTATCTGTTGATGAATGTGTCGGTTAAGGCTGTCAAGAATAAAGCATCACTCAGCGTGGTGGCACATTCCTGTAATCCTAGCTACTTGGAAGGCTGAGGCAGGAAGATTTCAAGTCTGAGGCCAGTCTGGGCAAAACTTATCAAGACCCTATCTCTGCATAAGAAATAAGGGCTGGGCTGGGATTGTGGCTCAGTGGTAGAGCACTTGCCTCGCATGCGTGAGGCCCTGGGTTCGATCCTCAGCATCACGTACAAAGCAATAAAGACATTGTGTCCATCTACAACTAAAAAAAATTAAAAAAAAGAAAAGAAAAAAAGAAAGAAAAGAAATAAGGGGTTATGGCTCAGTGATAGTGAGCTTGCCTAGTATGTGTGGCACACTGGGTTTGATTTTCAGCACCGCATATAAATAAACAGCAAGAAGTAAAAAAATTATAAATAGGGCTGAGGTTATGGCTCAGTGGTAGCGTGCTCACCTGGCACACGTGAGGCACTGGGTTCGATCCTCAGCACCACATAAAAATAAAATATTCTGTCCACCTACAACTAAAAAAAATAAATATTAAAAAAAATTATAAATAAGAAATAACAAGGGCCAGGAATATAGCTTAGTGATAGACTACCCTTGGTTTCAATCCCCAGTGTCTGTCTCTCCTCCCTCCCTCCCTCTCTCTCTCTCTGTCTGTCTCTCTCTCTCTCTCTCTCTCTCTCACACACACACACACACACACACACACACACAGCACCTGTAAACATTGATTTATGTAGTCTTACTTTTTCATTCTCTTGGGTAAATACTGGATCATATAATAGAAAATGGAACTGCAGATTCATACAGTAAATGCATGTTAAATTTTTTTTTTTTGGTGCCGTGGATTGAACTCAGGGTCACTTAACCACTGAGCCACATCCCCAGCCCTATTTTTTGTGTTTTATGTGGAGACAGGGTCTCACTGAGTTACATAGCACCTCATCGTTGCTGAGGCTGGCTTTGAACTCGCGATCCTCCTGTCTCAGCCTTCCACAGTGCTGGGATTACAAGTATGAGCCAATACGCCCGGCTGCATGTTAAATTTATAACCGAAAACTATTTTCCAGAGTGGTTGTACCACACTCCTTCCTCACCATATCCCTACCTCCCAGCAGCGTATAATTCCTTTTATTCTTCATCTATGCTTGCATTTAGATTAAGTATTGTCAGTCTACTTAGTTTCTCAGGCATTTTATAGATATGTCATTTAAATTTTAATTAGTATTTCCATGATGACTATTGATATTGAACCTCTTTTCATTTGCTTATTGGCTATTTATAATATAGGTTGAATAACCCTTATCTGAAATGTTCAGGGTCAGAAGTGTTTCAGATTTCAGGTTTTATTTGCTTGCTTGTTTGTTTTTTTAATACTTGCATGTAAGTAATGATCTATCTCAGGGTCACGACCCAAGCCTAATACCAAATCCATTTATATTTCATATTTTATATGCACATAGCCTAAATACCTTTTATACACTTGTTTTCTGCTACCAGGGATTGAACTCAGGGGTACTTGACCATGGAGCCACATCCCCAGCCCTATTTTGTGTTTCACGTAGAGACAGGGTCTCACCGTCACTGAGGCTGCCTTTTGTGGGGGGGGGGGGGGCTGGGTTTGAACCCAGGGCCTTTTGCATGCAAGACAGGCACTGTACCAACTGAGCTATATCTCCATCCCGCAAGGCTGGCTTTTCGAGCCTGTGATTCTCCTGTCTCAGCCTCCCAAAGTTTTGGGATTACAGGCGTGTGCCACTGTGCCCAGCTATACACTATTTTTACTGTGCCTGTGTTTTGACTGACTTGTCACAGGTGTGGAATTTTTCACTTGAAGTGTCATATCAGTGTTTAAGTTTTAGATTTTGGAGCATTTTGGATTTTGAAATTTCAGTTAAGGAATACATAACCTGTATCTTCTTTTTGAAGTGTTAGTTCAAAAAGTTTTGTTTTGGGGCTAGGGATATAACTCAGTGGTAGAGTGCTTGCTTATCATGCACAGATCCTGGGTTTGATCCCCAGCACCAAACACACACAACGTTTTGTTTAGTTTTTTGGTGGTATTGGGTTTTTTTTGTTTGAAGCTTTCTTTTGTCATCTATCTATCTATCTATCTATCTATCTATTCTTTGATAACTGGGATTGAACCCAGGGGCGCTTAATCACTGAGCCACATCCCCAGCACTTTTTTTGTATTTTTGTTACAGACAGGGTCTCACTGAGTTGCTTAGAGCCTCACTAAGTTGCTGAGGCTGGCTTTGAACTTTGCGATCCTCCTGCCTCAGCCTCCCATGCTGCTGGGATTACAGGTGTGCACCACTATTTTTATATGATTTTGATATCAGGCTAGTGCTAGCCTTTTAAAGGCAGCAGGGAAGCTGGGCATGGTGGTGCAGGTCTATAATCCTAGCAACTCAGGAGGTTGAGGCAGCAAGATCACAAGTTCAAGGCCAGCCTCAGCAATTTAGCAAGGTCCTGAGCAATTTAGTAAGACCTTGTCTTAAAATAAAAAAGGGCTGGGGCTGTGTCTCAGTGGTTAAGCACCCCTGGGTTCAATCCCTAGTACCTAAAAATAAAGTGGAGTATTTTTTTTTTTTAAAGTGGAGTATTAGTATTAATTCTTTCTTAGTCCCTGTTAAAATTCAGCAGCAAAGCTATCTCAACCTTGAGTATTCTTTTTTTCATTTGTGTGAGTTGTAGGGGATCGATGCCCAGCAGTGCTCAATGCTCTACCACTGAGCTACCACCTTCCTAGCCCTACTGGAAGGTGTTTAATTACAAATTAAGTAGTAAATTCTGTAGCTATAGAATTATATATAATATATACTTATTCTTTTTTTAATGTTTGTAGTATCTGTATTATATTACTTCCCTTTTTCCCCTGGTATTGGTGGTTTGTGTTTTTGGTTTTGTTTTTTCTTCCTCAATCAGTCTAGCTGTAGAGGCTGAATCAGTTATTGATGGTTTCTATCAGCCATCTTTTCGGTTCTTGTTTTCTATTTCTTTGCTATTTTTAAATTTCTTTTCTGTTTTCTTCGTGTGTATGTTTCTATCCATAATTTCACTTTCTTTTCTTCTTACTGCTTTTTTTTTTTTGATACTGAGGATTGAACTCAGGGGTACTCGACCACTGAGCCATATCCCCAGACCTATTTTGTGTTTTATGTAGAGACAGGGTCTCACTGAGTTGCTTAGCGCCTGGCCATTGCTGAGGCTGGCTTTGAACTCGCGATCCTCCTGTCTCAGCCTCCCTAAGTGCTGGGATTACAGGCTTGAGCCACCGCGCCCGGCTTTCTTCTTACTTCTTTTTTTTTTTTTTTTTTAATTTTTTTAGTTGTTGATGGACCTTTATTTTATTCATTTATTTATATGTGGTGCTGAGAATCGAACCCAGGGCCTCACACATGCAAGGCAAATGCTCTACCACTGAGCCACAACCCCAGCCCTCTTCTTACTTCTTAAGGTGGAAGCTTAGATCATTGATTATAAACATACATACATATATATACATATGTATATGTGTGTGTGTGTGTATATATATTTTTGGTTTTGGGGGGAATATTGAGGATGAAATCCAGGATTGCTGTATCACTGAGCTATATCCCTAGCCCTTTTTATTTTTTATTTTGAGCTAGAGTCTCACTAAGTTATTAAGGCTGGCCTTGAATTTGAGATCCCGTTTCACCCTCCCAAGTTGCTGAGATTACAAGCGTGTGCCACTCAATGTACCCTAAATCGTACAATTTTGACATGCTCTTTTTTTTTTTTTTTTGGTACTGGAGATTGAACTCAGGGGCACTCGACCACTGAGCCACATCCCCAGCCCAATTTTGTGTTTTATGTAGAGACAGGGTCTCACTGAGTTGCTTAGCACCTCGCAGTTGCTGAGGCTGGCTTTGAACTTGCGATTCTCCTGTCTCAGCCTCCCTAAGTGCTGGGATTACAGGCTTGCGCCACCGCGCCCGGCTTTTTTTTTAAAATATTCTGTGCAAAGGATTTTCTCATTTTGTATGTGATGTCTTTAATCTGTGATATAATTCAAAATATGTGGATTTTTTTCAAATATTTGAGGATTTTTCAGATAACATTTTATAACTGCTAATTTATTTGTGTTCTTGTCAAAAAATATGCTGTATAGTTTTAGTCTTTTCAAGCCTGTTGAAATTTGTGGCCACTGTATGTGATCTTTTTTAGTTACTATTTCATGTGTAGTATACATGATATACGTCTCAGATCAACATGATTGAGTACAGTTAAGTCATCTGTTGTTTTTTTTTTTATATTTTTTTTAGTTGTTGATGGACCTTTATTTTATTCATTTATTTATATGTGGTGCTGAGATTCGAACCCACGGCCTCACACATGCAAGGCAGGTGCTCTGCCACTGAGCCACAATCCCAGCCCAAGTCATCTGTTTTTATTGATTTTCTTTCTACTTATTCCATTAGTTATGGAGCAGAGTGTTGACATCTGGTCTGTCTTTATAGATTTGTTTCATTTCCCCTTTTAGAAAACTGTGTCAGTTTTTATATCATGTGCTTTGAAACTTTGGTATATACATGTACATTTAAGATTGCTATGTCTTGGTCAGGCACAGTGGCACAAACCTGTAATTTCAGCACTTCGGAGGCTGAGGCAGGAATATTGCAAGTTTGAGGCCAGCCTCAGGAACTAATTGGGATCCTATCTCAAAAATTAAAAAGGACTGGGGGTGTAATTCAGTGGTAGAGCACCTCTGGGTTCAGTCCCCCCATTGATGTCTGTCTGATTAATTGACCTTTTTTTTCTCATTATGAGATATCCTTCTTTAGTTTTGCTATTATTGCTTATTATGAAGTCTACTTTGTCTAATTATATAGTCACTATAACTTTCTTTTAATTTGTTAGCCTTGGTTTACCCTTTTCTGTTCTACTTTTAATGTATCTGTTCACTTATATTTAAAGTTGGTTTACACAGACAGCATAGAATCAGGTCTTGCTTTTTTTTTTTTAAATCTAGTTTGCTAATATGGAATGTTTAAACATTTCATTTTAATGTAATTATTGATAGTATTTAGTTTAAATATTTCATTTTGCTATTTCTTCCTTTGTTCTCTTTCTCAGGATTCTTTTGGAATCAAATAGTTTAAATATTTCATTGTATTTCCTGTATTATTTTATATCTATACTGCTTTTTTTAAATAATAAAATTAAAGCTCAAATTTATCAGAAAACTTTGAACATAGTTGATTATTCTGCCAATCACCTATTTTTTTTTTTTTTTTTTTGGTACTAGGGATTGAACTCAGGGGCACTCGACCACTGAGCCACATCGTCAGCCCTATTTTGTGTTTTATGTATAGACAGAGTGTCACTGAATTGCTTATTGCCTTGCGATTGCTGAGGGTGGCTTTGAACTCATGATTCTCCTGTCTCAGCCTCCCTAAGTGCTGGGATTACAGGCGTGCGCCACCGTGCCCAGCACCTGGTGGTTTTGTTGCACCAGACACTAAATACTTTGGGCTTGGAGTTCATTTTGTTTCTGTTCCTGTTACACTAAAGCAGACAAGAGACAATACATAGGTGGATGGGCATGGCTGTGTTACAGTAAAACCTTAATTACAAAAAAAGTTGCAGGTATCCTTAGGTATATTTTGCCAAGCTCTGATCTAGAAGGATCTCTTAGTTCTTCTCTTCATTTTATTATGACATTTAGAATTAGTTGGTTCATTCAGATGTTTATTACAAAAATCATAATTTTTTTTATTGCTTCATTACTTAAAGTGCCTAGTCATCTAGTAATTTTGCTCAGGGCCTGAAAACTAGTGCTTATCCTAGCTATAATCTTTTTTGGGGGGGGAAGGGAGTACTGGGGATTGAACTTAGTGGTACTTAACCACACTGAGCTATATTCCCTGCCCTTTGTTTATTTATTTTTTGGTACTGAGGATTGAACTCAGGGGTACTTGACTACTGAGCCACATCCCCAGCCCTATTTTGTGTTTTATGTAGAGACAGGGTCTCACTGAGTTGCTTAGCGCCTCACCATTGCTGAGGCTGGCTTTGAACTCGCAATTCTCCTGTCTCAGCCTCCCTAAGTACTGGGATTACAGGCTTGCGCCACCCCGCCCAGCTTTATAATGCTGTCTTCCTTTCAATCCCTATCCTGTCTGTCCCTAGGCACCAGTAATCTGTCAGTATAGATTAATTTGTATTTTAAAGATTTATTTACATGGAATCATTCTATATGTACTCTTCCTCTTTCTTCTTCGTGTGTGTGTCTGTGTGTGTGTGTGTTACTAGGGATCAAGCCCAGACCCCTGTACATGCAGGACAAATGCTGTACCCCAGAGCTATGTCCTCAGCCATTTTATTTTGAGACAGGGTCTTACAAAGGTACAGGCTGGCCTCAAATTTGGCAGTCCACCTGCCTGAGCCTTCCAAGTAACTGGGATCACAGGAGCGTGCCACCAGCCTCAATTTTATGATTATACCACAATTAATTTATTCATTCACCTATTGATAGAAATTTAGGTTGCTTCCAATTTGGAGCTATTAAAACCAAATCTGGTGTGAATATTTGCGTATGTGTTTTTTATGTAAATATGTTTTTATTTCTATTTAATAAATATTTATAAATAAAATGCTTGCATATATGGTAGCATATGTTTAATTTTCTTCTTGGAGTGGTGAGGAGCTGGCGATCAAACCTAGGGCCTTGAGCATGGTAGGCAAGTGCTCTACCACTGAGCTACATTCCCATCCCTTTTTAAATATTTGAGATGGTCTTACTAATTTCCCTACATTGGCCTCAGACTTGCAAACCTGCTTCAGCTTTTAGAGTAGCTTGTGCCATAGTACCTGACTCATTTTTTTTCCTGAGTAAATACTGTTTATTTTTTTCTATGAAATAGACTTTGTTTCCCAAACAATTGATGCATATATGTAACATTAGAAGCAGCAATGTTAATCATTTTCCACATTCCCATTCCAGTAGTTTTATTCAACAATGAATTTTTGTTTTATTTTAAGAAGTTATACTTACCCAGCCTCTCAAAAATTATAATTTTTCTGTTAATAATCCATATGATAAAAGTTTTTTTTGTTGTTGTTTTTGTTTTTTGTACTTAGGATTGAACTCGGGGGCACTGCATCACCGAGCCACACCCCCAGCCCTATTTTGTGTTTTATGTAGAGACAGGGTCTCACTGAGTTAGTTGCTTAGTGCCTCGCCGTTGCTGAGGCTGGCTTTGAACTCGCGATTCTCCTGTCTCAGCCTCCCTAAGTGCTGGGATTACAAGCGTGAGCCACCACGCCGGCTCAATCACCTATTTTTTGTGGAACTTTTATCAAGGCACATATATCATATAATTCACCCATTTTACAATTCACTGGTTTTTTGTTTTTGATTTTGGTACTGGGGATTGAACTCAGGGGCACTCGACCACTGAGCCACATCCCCAGCCCTATTTTGTGTTTTATGTAGAGACAGGGTCTCACTGAGTTGCTTAGCACCTCGCCATTGCTGAGACTGGCTGTGAACTCACAATTCTCCCGTCTCAGCCTCCCAAGCTGCTGAGATTACAGGTGTGCGCCACCACATCCAGCAGTGAAAGTTTTTAATATATGTTCATTCAAATCATACACAGAGCCAGGTGCAGTGGTCCATGTCTGTAATCCCAGCAACTCAGGAGACTGAGGCAGGAGGATTGCAAGTTCAAAGCCAGCCTCAGTAATTTGGTGAGGTCCTAAGCAACTTAGCCTGACCCTCTCTCAAAATAAAAAGTAAAAAAGGTTGGGGATATTGCTCAGTGGTTAAGGCCTCTGGGTTCAATCCTTGGTAATCCAAAAAAATTTTTAAAAAAGAAAGAGAAAAATTATATAGAATTTGAATTCAGTGTATCAAATTTGTTATAGTGCTAACAATAAATGAAATATGTTTATAAATTAAACGGCACAATTTTTTATATTAAGATTCATGCTGGGGGCTGGGGTTATGGCGCAGTGGTAGCGTGCTCGCCTGACACGTGGGAGGCACTGGGTTCGATCCTCAGCACCACATAAAAATAAAATAAAGATATTGTGTCCACCTACAGCTAAAAAAAAGTAAATATTTAAAAAAAAAAAAAAGATTCATGCTGGAAGCCAGGCGCGGTGGCCCAAGCCTGTAATCCCAAGCCTGTAATCCCAGCACTTAGGGAGGCTGAGACAGGAGAATCACAAGTTCAAAGCCAGCCTCAGCAACGGCGAGACACTAACTAATTCAGTGAGACCCTGTCTCTACATAAAACACAAAATAGGGCTGGGGGTGTGGCTCAGTGGTCGAGTGCCCCTGAATTCAATCTCCAGTACCCCAAAAAAAAAAAAAAAGATTCATGCTGGGTGCCATGGTGCACATCTTTAATCCCAGCACTTTGGGAGGCTGAGACAGGAAAATTGTGAGTTCAAAGCCAGCGTTAGTAATAGCAAGGCACTAAGCAACTTAGTAAGACCCTGTCTCTAAACAAAATACAAAAAAGGGCTGAGGATGTGGCTCAGTGGTTGAGTGCCCCTGAGTTCAATCCCTGGTACCAAGAAAAAAAGAAAAGACTCATATAGGCTGAGGTAATAGCTCAGTGGAAGAATACTCATTCACTAGCATGTGTGAGATACTGGGTTAAATTCTTAGTACCACCTATAAATGAATAAAATATAGGTCCATTGACAACTAAAAAATATTTTTTAAAAAAAGATTCATAGGCAAGATAAGATTTGAGACATTCTGGACATTGCATATATACAAGTATTTTGTTATAAAATATACCCTGTTAAAATACTTAAATTTTTTCAGAGGCATCAGTTTACAGAAATTATTGACTGTTTTCCAACAGCTGAATGAAGTCTTCCTTCAGTATTTTTACAATTTACCAGAGATATTCAGCCATTCACCATAAGTCTTTATTCTGCTGTTTTAAGCATTCAAGCTTTGCCAGAATCCTGGACAGTTCTCAGCCCGAGCAGTCAGAGTGGTCCTTATCTTGAACTAGGTGACCACTTACATCAAATAGCATGGTCCCCAGGCAAAAAGAATGGCCATAATCCATTCCCAAGAAATCAGTCCATGGCTGCATTTTTAGATTTTCAACTCATTCCCCTGGAGCTGGAAGAATTGAAAACATTGTAACTCTGTTTCTAGTTAATGTACAGGTGAAGAGATTTCTGTTGTTTCAACACATGATACTTCAGATAAATTCACCCAGTAGTCCTGTGGTGAATCTTTCAAAGATTCTCCTGGGGATGTGAGTAGGAACTCGACTGTCCTGTGCCTCATGGACTCTACATGCTTCCTACCACTAGAACAGGAGACACTAATGAAACCACATGATATTGTAGCATGAAACACGTTGGGTAAAGTTTTTTGTCTCATAAATTCGGAGAACGAAATCCATGGACACAAGGGTGACACAAAGTAACAGGATTTATTAGTGTAATAGAAAGAAAGCAGAGTTCATGAGGTAGGAAAGGGTACCAAGAAAGGGTTGCCAGTGGGTGTCTGTTATCTAGGGAGTTTATATGAGTCTTCTGGGTTAAGGAAGTTAGCCCCTGACTCAATCTCAGGTTAGGCACTCGGTGTCCAGGAGCTCTTCATGCACCCTTTGGTCCAGTCAGGTTATCCAGCCTTTTTTTGGAAAGGGTCTCGATACTAGGCAACAGATTTCTAAGTTTTCAGCTTACACAGGAATTGGCTGTACCTTAATGAGGCCTGGCTTTCTGTCTGTAGTTTTCCAGTTCTGCTACACAGAAACCTGACCTTGAAGGGGTCCAAGTTTCATGTCTATTTTAACTCTTTCTCCTGCCTCATTATAACCAGAGGAAGATGTTTTTTTCCCTTGAATCTGGGTCCCTAAAATTATTAGCCACTTGGACTCAGAAAATTCCTGGCGCCCAGTAAGCAGAGCAGTGGGTGGTAGAGCTACCCAGGCCAGTCCTGACTATGAGCTGAGTGGGGAGAGCAGAGTAAGAGGTCCTGAGTGCACCTCCCAGCCACACAAAGTAGTGTCTTCAGTTCTGTTTTTTAAAATACTGTTCTGGGTATAGAATTCTGGATTGAAAGCCGGTTGCGATGGCACACGCCTGTAATCCCAGCAGCTGGGGAGGCTAAGGGAGGAGGATGGCGAATTCAAAGCCAGCCTCAGCAACTTAACAAGGCCTTGAGCCACTCAGCAAGACCCTTTTCTAAATAAAATATTAAAAAGGGTCTGAGATGTGGCTCAGAGGTTAAGCATCCCTGGGTTCAATCCTCAGTAGATATTAATTTGGTTACTTGATGGATAGTATTTTTTTTTAGATTTTTTTTAGTTGTAGATGGACACATATCTTTATTTTATTTATTTATTTTTATGTGGTGCTAAGGACCGAACCCAGTGCCTCCCGTGTGTAAGGCAAGCGCTCTACCACTGAGCCACAACCCCAGCCTGGATAGTATTTTTTTTGTTGTTATTTTGGTATTGAAGATTGAACCCAGGGGCACTTAACTACTGAGCAACATCCTCAGCCCCATATTATTATTATTATTATTTTTTGTTTAGTTATAGATGGACACAATGTCTTTATTTTACTGCTTTGTATGTGGTGCTGAGGATCAAACCCAGGGCCTCACGCATGCGAGGCAAGCGCTCTACCGCTGAGCTACATTCCCAGCCCCAGCCCCATATTATTTTTCATTTTGAGATGGGGTCTCCATAAGTTGCTTAGGGCCTCACTGAATTGTTGAGGCTGGCTTTGAACGTGTGTTCCTCCTGCCTCAGCTTCCCAAGCTGCTGGGATTGCAGGCCGGATAGTACTTTTAATGTCTCCTATATCTGTGTTGATTTTCTTGGGTAATTGTTTTATAAATTATTAAGTATGAGATATAGATATCTCTAGAATTTTCTATTTTGCCTCTTAATTCTGTTCTTGCTTAATATGTTTTCGAGTTCTGTTGTTAATCAAATATATATTTTTTTATTGTTGTAACTTTCTGGTGTATGGACACTTTTAACATTATGAAGTAGACCTCTTTGTCTCAATATTTCCCATATTTGCATGGTATAGCTTTTTTTGTGTTTTTTTTTTTGGTACTAGAGATTAAACTCAGGGGCACTCGACCACTGAGCCACATCCCCAGCCCTATTTTGTGTTCTATGTAGAGACAGGGTCTCACTGAGTTGCTTAGCACCTTGCCATTGCTGAGGCTGGCTTTGAACTCGCGATTCTCCTGTCTCAGCCTCCCTAAGTGCTGGGATTACAGGCTTGCGCCACCGCGCCTGGCTATGGTATAGCTTTTTATATCCTTTTACTTTTATCCTGTATTTCTGTTTGATTTTAATTTTTTAAGTTTATTTTTAACTTTGTGTTTCTTTTATATAGCACACAATAGGGTTGTCTTATTATTTTTAGTATGGCCGTCACTTCATATTGTATCAACTAGTGTATTTTCATGTAATTATTAACACATTTAGATTTATATTTGAGAAAATGCTATTTGTTTTTGATCTTCTCTTTTGTTGTGTTGTTTTGGGAATTTTTTAATTTTGTGATTAATATATAGTTTTGACTTAAAACTATTGTATTTTAAGTGATTATTGAATTAAAAGAAATAGAACCTTTAAGTGTATCAAATTATAAATAGAAGACTGGGGGAAAAAAAAGAATTCTGTGTTGAAGATGTTTCCCCAATATGTTTTGTCTTGCATAGTTTCTGATACGTACTTTGTTGTCATTTTCCTTTTTTTTTTTTTGTATATAATATACCCTTCCCCCACCTGTCTGCTTATAAGATTCTTTTTATCCTTATCACTGATTTTAATGTGTTCAGTAATGTATCCTGTTATAGTTTTCTTCTTTCTTGTGCTTGGGGGTTTACTGAGTTTGAGTTTATAATTTGTATTTAATTTGAAAAACTTCTATAGTTATTTACAGTACTCAGATTTTTTTTCTGTATCCCTACCACAACATTGCCCCTGTCCCCTTTCTTTTTGGTACTTGAGATTGAACCCGTGGGTGCTTTACCCACTGAGCTACAACCTCAGCCCTTTTTATTTTTATTTTTTAAATTTTGAGACAGGGTCTTAACTAAGTTGCTTAGGTCCTCAGTAAGTTGCTGAGGTTGGCCTCAGACTTGGAGTCCTTCCTCAGCCTCCCAAGTCACAGGGATCACAGGAGCATGCCACTGTGCCTGGCTCTTTCCCCCTTCTTTATGAATTCTGGTAATATATACATACACACATATATATGGCCCCTTTAAGTTGTCCTACAACTTACTATTGCTCTGTTGATTTGTGTTCATTTTCAATCTTCTGTTGTTTCATTTTGCATTGTTTCTATTGCTATATCTTCAGGTTCTGCAATGTCTTATCTGCTTTTAATCCTGTTTAATATTTCTGATCTTAGACATTATGGTTTTATCTCTAGAAATCTGATGTTTATTTCTTAAATAGATACTTTTAAGTTCTTGCTATATTCTTGTCATTAAATTTAACAGCTATTCCTTATGGATGACATTTTTAGTAGAAACCTGATGGTAGAAGACATTGCAGTGATCTCAAAAGATATTAGAGATAGTGAACATATCATTGTCTTTTGAAGCATTTTTCTTTAAGAGTGTGCAGAGAAATGTGTTACCAGAGATGGTGTGATTATGTTGGGGATAATTTTATAATTTTATCACATTTTATATATGATGATGATAATGATTTAGTAAAAGGGGCGGAAAAACATCCCATACATGAGAAAGAGAGAAGGTAACCTTGGGAGATCTTCACTGGAAGAATTGGATTTCAGTACCCAAGTAGAGAACATTAGCCTTAGGATAGAGCACAGCTGGGTCACTCTTTGTTAAGGGAGGTAAACAAGTACATGGGTATGGTTGGGAGTAGCATGGTAGATTTTCCAGTGATAGTGGGAGAATGTTTAAGCTATTGACTACCCTTGCACACACCCACCATTTGTTTGGAACAATAGTGCTGAACACTCTTAAGCTATTTAGATATTGTTTCTGCTGTAACTAAAGTGGGTATTTAAATAAGAAAAAGAGAGCTGGATGCAGAATCCCAGCACTTTGGGAGGGTGAGACAGGAGAAGGGTGAGTTCAAAGCCAGCCTCAGCAACAGTGAGGCACTAAGCAACTCAGTGAGACCCCGTCTCTGCATAAAACACAAAATAGGGCCTGGAATGTGACTCAGTGGTCGAGTACCCCTGAGTTCAATCCCCAGTACCAAAAACTTAAAAAATAAAAAAATAAAATAAAATAAGAAAGGAGAACAGCATGTACCAATATAATTTTGGCACATATTGCTGTTAAATGTTTGTTGACTAAATTTGGATAATTAGACACAACAAACAGAGATAACTGTTTAGATTTTTGGTGTTTCCAAAACAACTCAGCTACTTACTGATTATTGCTTAGATTGGGTTGCTTTTACAGATTCTCTGAATTTTAAGTGGATATAATTTCGTGTGTACTTCAGTTTAAAGCTTTATATGAAGCTTCAATTGGTATTGAATCTCCTTGTGCACTAACCATGTGGACCAGACCCAGTGACAAGATAGGGGAGAAAGTTGTTATACTGAGGGAATTTGGGAATAGCATCCTAGAGAAGATGACACTGTAATGCCCAAGCTCAGGAGTCCGATTCCAATGTAATCACAAAAGGGTCTTTTATTACAAGCTCCAGCAGGGACCCATACCTTCACTGAGGGCAGCGGGTAGGGAGGTATGGCCCGAACAATGGCTGAGCAGGTTTTTATAGGGGGAGGGGACAGGTGGTGGTAGTGGACATGACATATGCATCACATCATTACACAAGCACCAATTATAATCGTACAGCACCTATGGTGACAATATTGACCATTCAGAATCTGGGGGGTGTTCATTACATCTGGCGGGACCCAATCATGACCTTAGAGAATCTTTTGAAAATGACCAACTACAGGTGAGTTTAAAGGGCCCAGGTGGGGTTTGGGCAAGTGGTGAGTGATTGGCTAGTTTGTACATAGTAACTATCTATAGTCTCCTAGACCCTGACTCAGACCTCAGGAATGCCAGGTATATAATTTTTAACCTTTGATTGGCTGCTCTGAGGGTGGTCAGAGAGTGGCTTTAGCCTTGAGCAATGTGTGGCTTTTCCTGGGATCTAAACTCAGGCCTACTAGTCTTTCTGGGGGTCTGAAGCCTGTCACGGAGTTTATTTAGCTCAGGTCTTTCAACACCAAATGGGGTTTGAAGGAGAAGTAGAGGAAACAGGAAGATAAGGAGCATATCAGATGATTTCACACCACTGACAGGCCTCAAAGCAGTTCGCAGGTAGCAAGCAGTGGAAAGTTTAGGAACCTATTTGGGGAGCTAGTTTTAGTGTGTCCTTATTCTTCACCTAAGCAACCTTGAATTTGTCCTTCTGAAATCAACAGTGATAGCTGGGCACAGTGGCTTGTGCTTGTAGTTCTAGTTCCTTGGGAGGCTGAGGCAGGAGGATCATCACTGAGCCCAGGAATTAAGGTACCATTCTGGGAAATACAGTGAAACCCTTTCCCTCCTAAAGCCAAAAGCAACATTTAAAATTCCTTTATTACATTGCCATTTCCTGGCCATTCCTTTTTAGAGGTGAACTTAACTATAATTGCTGTTTTCCAGTTTTGGGGATCCAACTCAGACCCTTGCTACACATGCTAGGCAAGCACTGTACCACTAAGCTAGACCCCAGCCCTAAGAGCTAAAATATTAAAGATAGGGTTTTTGTTTTCTTTTTTTGGTACTGGAGATTGAACTCAGGGGTAGTCGACCCCTGAGCCACATCCCCAGCCCTATTTTGTGTTTTATGTAGAGACAGGGCTCACTGAGGTGCTTAGCACCTCGCCATTGCTGAGGCTGGCATTGAACTTGTGATTCTCCTGTCTCAGCCTCCCTAAGTGCTGGGACGATAGGCTTGCGCCACTGCGCCCAGCTAAAGATAGGTTTTTATTTGTTATTTTCTTTCCTCTTCCGTAGTCCTCAGTCTGGTCTATTTGATCTTGTTTCCATCCTTAATACTCCAGCAGAAGCTTTTTCATTAAAACTACCAGTGGCAAATTGATGATACTTAAATTCAGTTTTGGTAAATCCAATGAACATTTTTCATTTTTCATCCTCATTGGTCTTCTCCTTAGCATTGAATATTGTTTTAATCTTGCTTCTTTGTCTACTATTCTGCATTGCTCATCCAGATTTACCCTCTTTCTCTAGCTATTGTTCCTTTTTTCTCCTGTATCTCTACCTCTTTCATTAAAAGTTTTCTGGGCATTTTACTGAGTGCTGTAAGGAAGTGCAAAAAGGACTGTGTTTTGTCAATATGCCAAATATTTGGTTGTAGAAATGAAATAATACGAAAGAAAGAAAAAGGAATTAAGTATTAGTGTTTTTTTTGGTTTTGTTTTTTGTAACAGGGATTGAACTCAGGAGTACTCAACCACTGAGCAACATCGCCAGTCCTATTTTGTATTTTATTTAGAGATAGGGTCTCAACTGAGTTGCTTAGCGCCTCCCTGTTGCTGAGGCTGGCTTTGAACTTGCAATCCTCCTGTCTCAGCCTCCCAGAGTGCTGAGATTACAGGCGTGTGCCACTACAGCCAGCGAGAAATATTAGTAAAGCACCACTTCAGTGTTTATAGCAGCACAATTCACAATTGCTAAACTGTGGAAGCAACCTAGATGCCCTTCAATATGAATGGATAAAGAAACTGTGGCATGTATACACAATGGAATATTACTCAGCAATAAAATAGAATAAAATTATGGCATTTGCAGGTAAATAGATGGAATTGGAGAACATCATGCTAAGTGAAGTAAGCCAGTCCACAAAAAACAGAGGCCAAATGTTTTCTCTGATAAGTGGATGCTGATACATAATGGGGGTGGGGTGGGGAGCATGGGAGAAATGGAGGAACTTTGGATGAGGCAGGGGAGGGGAGGGGGAAAGGGAGTAGCAAAAATGGTGGAATGAGATGGACATCACTACCCTACGTACATGTATGAAGACAAATGATGTGACTATCTTGTTTGCAACCAGAGAGATGGAAGATTGTGCTCCATATATATGTACTATGACTTGAAATGCATTCTTCTGTTTTAAAAATAAATTAAAAAAAAAAAAAGGTGATACAAAATGAATCTTTCCTCCTCTAAGTTTGTTTTCTCAGGTGTTTTGTCACAATGACATAAACCTGATTAATATAGACACTAGTAACATTTGTAGTTGGTGTGACCAGATTGGTGTGACTACTTTATTTCACTAAAAAATAGAATATTTTTGTAAATAAAAGGCTCTGTTATATTTTAAAAAACAAATACAGGACATCACTACCTATGAGTTAAAGAATAGAATAAAACCAGAAGTGCCATCTATATAATCAACAAATTATCAGATAAAACTTTTTTAACTATTTCCCTGTTCTAGTTAACACAAAAATAAACTGGTTCCAAGATACTATAACATTTAGCATTTTTTTTTCTGGTACTGGGGGTTTAACTCAGGGGTACTCGACCCCTGAGCCACATCCTCAGCCCTATTTTGTGATTTATGAAGAGACAGGGCCTCACTTAGTTGCTTAGTGCCTCGCCGTTGCTGAGGCTGGCTTTGAACTCGCAATTCTCCTGTCTCAGCCTCCCTAAGTGCTGGGATTACAGGCTTGTGCCACCGCGCCTGGCTAGCATTTAACATTTTTACTGCAAGCTTTAAATCATAGTATTCTTCTTCTCAACAACTCATCTCTTAAGAAAATGGCAGTGCTCAGAAGCACAAAAACTGTTAGAACCAGCTTCTACATAATCAAGATAATTCTTTGTAAAATTTGTTTTAAAAATGAAGATGTCTTAGCCAGCCACAGTGGTGCACAAATACAATCCCAGCACTTTGGGAGACTGCGACAGTAGAATCATGAGTTCAAAGCCAGCCTGAGCAACAGCGAGGTGCTAAGCAATTCAGTGAGACCCTGTCTCTAAATAAACACAAAATAGGGCTGGGGATGTGGCTTAGTGGTTGAATACCCCTTAGTTCAAACAAATAAATAATTAAATAAATATAAAAATGAGAATGTCTTGATAATTGCCAGTGTCTCAAAGGCTAAAATCAGAAAAAAATGAAGAAAATAGACCCGTATACTCATTGATTAATACTATTTTACTTTGAGAAATCCAGAAATGATTACATTCCAAGGAATAAGCAATAATGATATGATTAATATACTGTATCTCCTTTAAGCTAAAGCTAAAGCAAACTTTTCACCTCAGAGAAGATAATTCTTTTATATTCTTAACATCCTTTGTCTAGAACGAGATCCCTTCTATTTTTTTTTTTTTGGTACTCAGGATTGAACTCAGGGGTACTTGACCACTGAGCCACATCCTCAGCCCTATTTTGTGTTTTACATACAGTCAGGGTCTCACTGAGTTGCTTAGGACCTCACCGTTGCTGAGGCTGGCTTTGAACTCACTATTCTCCTGTCTCAGCCTCCCAAAGTTCTGGGATTACAGGTGTGCACTACCATGCCTGGCTCAGGATCCCATTTTAAGCCACTATTTGAATAAAGTTTATAATCTGAACATTTTTCTTCATAGGATGTTTTCATTTCAGTACAAAAGTGCAGAATGGCAGATGACTTGGTCACTTGTGAAGATTTTATAATCCAGGTTGGGTATCCTGTATCTGAAATGGTTGGGACCAGAAATGATTGATTTTTTTTTTCAGATTTTGGAATATTTGCATGTACATAATGTGAAATGAGGATAGAACCTAAGTCTATAAACACAAAATTTATTCGTTTTGTATAGCTTGAAGGTAATTTTATATGGTATTTTCATATGATATTTTTAGTGTACGTGTGTCTTGACTGGAATTTTCTACTTGTGGCATCATGTTTGTGCACAGAGTTTTAGATTTTGAAGCATTTGGGGATTGGGATTTTCTGATTAGGGATGTTCAACCTGTATAATAAATGCTTATTTACAATAATTGCCAGTAGAAAACAATAAACTTTCATACCCAAGCCTAAACTACAGTGTGGAGGTCAAAACTAACATGATTCTTCTATATGGCTAGATTTCATTTAGTAAATAATACTATCATGAAATCCAAAGAAACCGTAGCGAGTTCTTCCAAAGCTGTATACTTTTCTAAGTGATTTTTCTCTGATTGCAGAGCATGTTCATTTCTTCTGTCCTTTTTGAGTTGTTTAGCTTTTGCATTTTTTTTTTTTTTTTTTTGGTACTGGAGATTGAATTTAGGGGTACTCAACTACTGAACCACATCCTCTGCCCTATTTTTGTGATTTATTTAGAGACAGGGTCTCACTGAGTTGCTTAGCGCCTGCCTGTTGCTGAGGCTGGCTTTGAACTTGCGATTCTCCTGTCTCAGCCTCACAAAGTGCTGGGATTATAGGCGTGTGCCACTGTGCCTGGCTGCAATATTTTCTTGATGTTTTTGTTTCTTCTTTTGCACCTTCTCCCTGATTTCAATTATCTTGGCTGATTTTCAGGACAGTACAGCACTTGCTAGAAACAATGGAGTAAGGGCCAAAATAACTGTTGTAAGGAAGGCATATGGGTCTTTTGCAGCCCATTCCACAATATACTCAGCCCAAGCCTTTATGTCAAACATCTGTGTAGCAGCCTTAGGAAAACTGGGAGGTAGGCTTATGCTGTATAGTGATCTCTGATTTTGTCTGGGGATTAACAGTGAACCAAGCACAATTTCAGATGACCCTTGGTAGTTTTGCCTCCTTTGGTTCCACAGTATACTTTTGAGAGGGTTAAATTTGCCAGACCGGAAGCAAGCTGTGTTTACTTTTTTTTTGGGCAGGGTGGGGGAGAAGTGGGCAGGGATTTAACACAGAGATGCTTAACCACTGAGCCATATCCCCAGCTCTTTATTTTTTGTGTTCGAGATAGTCTTACTAAGTTGCTCAGGGCCTTGTAAAGTTGCTGAGGCTGGCTTCGAACTTGTGATTTTCCTGCCTCAGCCTCTCAAGATGGTGGGATTACAGGCCTGCAACACTGCATCTGGCTCTGTTTACTTTTTTTTTGAAAAGCATTATTGAGATATAATTCACTTACCATGTAACTCATCCATTTGAAGGGTACCAATTAATTTGTTTTGAATGTATTTATAGATATGTGAAACCACTACATCCATCCATTTTAGATTTCATCACATCAAAAAGGAATTCCTGCACTTCATCTGTTTATCCTTTTCCTGTTCCCCTTTCAGCCCTAAGAACCAGTAATCTCTATAAATAATTTTCCTGTTCTAGATATTTCATTTAAATAGAATCTTATAGGGGCTGGGATTGTGGCTCAGTGGTAGAGCGCTTGCCTCACATATGTGAGGCCCTGGGTTCGATCCTCAGCACCACATACAAAGCAATAAAATAAAGACATTATGTCCATCTACAACTAAAAAAAAAAAAAAAAAAGAATCTTATAATATGTGATTGTTTGTACCAGAATTCCTTCACTTTGCATGTTTTCAAGATTTATCCAAGTTATAGCATTTACAGTACTTCATTCCTTTTTGAGCAAACAATATTCCATTGTGTATGTCTATTAGCTGTTGGACATTTGAGTTATTTCATTTTTTAGCTATTATGAGTAATGCTGCTGTAAACATGCCCGTAGAAGTGTTTGTGTGGATGTATGCATTCATTTAACTTAGGATGGGAGATAGAGCTCAGTGATTGGGCACTTGCCTAACATACTGTACACCCTGGGTTCAATACCCAGTACTGCAAGGAAAAAAAAAGTCATTTTACCTGGTTACATACGTAAGAATAGAATTGCCTTACTGGGGGTTAACTCTGTGTTTAATCATTTGAGGAACTGTCAGAGTATTTCCAAAGCATCTGCCCCATTTTATATTCCCACCAAAGTTCTAATTTCTTCATATCCTTGTCAATACTTGCTATTATCTTTTTGATTCTAATCATCCTAGTGGGTGTGAAGCAGTATCTCATCATGGGTTTGATTTGTCTTTCCCTCATGACAGATAATGTCAAACATCTTGCTTGTACTTATTGCCGTTTATGTCTTCTTAGTGAAATGTCTATTTAGATCATTTTCTCATTTTTTAATTGGGTTATCTTGTATCATTGAATTGTAAGAGCTCTTTATATATTGTGGATACAGCCTATTTTAAGAAATATGAGTTGCAAATATTTTCTCCTATTCTGGGAATTATCTTTTTGTTTTCTTGATGGCGTTCTTTGAAGTACAGAAGTTCTTAATTTTTATGAAGTCCAGTTTAATTTTTGTGTGTGTCTCATGCTTTTACAGCAATATATAATAATTCTCTGCAAATCCAAAGTCGTTTAGATTTGACACTATGCTTTCTTCTAAGCGTTTTATAGCTTTAGCTTTTGCAATTAGGTCTTTGATCCATTTTGAGTTAATTTCTTTATATAGTGTGATATAAAGATCCAGCTCTTCTTTCTTTTGCATGTAACTATTCAGTTTTCCTAGCACTGTTTGTTGAAAAGACTGTTTTTAGTCCATTAGTCTTGGCACCCTTTTTAAAAATTAGGTGACTATAGAAGTACGTTTACGGGGCTGGGGTTATGGCGCAGTGGTAGCGTGCTCGCCTAGCACGCATGAGGCACTGGGTTCGATCCTCAGCACCACATAAAAATAAAATAAAGATATTCTGTCTGCCTACAACTAAAAAAAATAAATAAATAAATATTAAAAAAAAAAGAAGAAGTACGTTTACTACAGTTTTTTAACAGTAAAGCTATATTTTAGCCTTCTTACTGTGTGGATTGTTTTTCACAGATAACCTGTCATTAAATGAAAATTATAATTATTTTTAAGGAGGGTTTTTAGGGGATCTCTGTATATTTTTAGAACCACATCTTGTAGGGCACACATTACCAAATAAGTGGCACAATTTGCACATAAAATAGCTGTCCTGGTCATGAATATTATTTGCAAAGCCATGTTCCTTTTACCAGTTAGTGACATTTCGGTTTCTATTGCATTGTGCTTCTTTTTTTTTTTTGGTACTGGGGATTGAACTCGACCACTGAGCCACATCCCCAGCCCTATTTTGTGTTTTATTTAGAGACAGGGTCTCACTGAGTTGCTTAGCGCCTCGCTGTTGCTGAGGCTGGCTTTGAACTCGCGATTCTCCTGTCTCAGCCTCCCTAAGTGCTGGGATTACAGGTGTGTGCCGCC
>PVHX01014795.1:0-49070 GCA_004024805.1 Geosciurus inauris
GAAGCCACGCCTCCTGGCTACCGCTGCCTCCCGGTGATCCTGTACTCACACATACACGAGCGAAATTCCTGCGTGGGATGTTGAGCTGCAGAATGATGCCAGGATGCTGGCTGGAAAACGGCACCTCCACCACTTCCAGCTTTGGTCCCTGAGAGCCTAGCGCAGAGTGGACTGTCTAGGCCGCCATCTTGGAACCGCCTGTTCTTCTTTTTAGCTGAGTAGTACTCCATTGTGAATATATACAACATTTTCTTTGTCCATTTAACTGTTGAAGAGCATCTAAGTTTGTTCCATAGCTTAGCTATTGTGAATTGAGCTGCTATAAACATTTATGTGGCTGCATCACTATTGTTTGCTGCTTTTAAATTTTTTGGATATATACCGAGGAGTGGGATAATTGGGCCAAATGGTGGTTCCACTATATGTGGTTTTTATTCTGCTATTTGCACATTTGTAGTCTTAGCTGTAGTACTCTGTCCAAGTTTGGGTCATCTTTCATTTGTTTTGCTGACTGCCCTTTCTATTCAAAAGCTCATCAGTTTGAAAACATATTTCTTCATCATTTAAGAATGTTTTTCTCATTAGCTAGATATTGAACTCCTGAAATGAGGTTCCCATTATTTAAAAATCTTTAATATTTATATTTATTTGTAGTTTTGATCTTTTATGTTCATACCCAAATTTCTATAGAACTTTTTATTTCTGCTAAAATGCTTTTAATTTCTAAGAAATTTTTTCTTATCCTCCATATGTATCTTTTAAATAGTACTTTAAAAATAAAGATACAATATATTTTCCTCCTTTTAGAGATATTAATTATAAGCTTTATTTTTATTTTTTGTTTGTTTAGTTCCATTTAGTTTTATGCTTACTATAATTTCTGTATTCATGTAAAATTCTGATTTTTCTCTTGGGCTTTTCTTTCTTGTTTGAATATCTTTTCAAATGTCAGGTGATTCCTTGCTGGTTGGCCAGATTTCAAAGCAAGGTGGAAAGACTTGGATGGAAGGGGTGTGTGTGTGTGTGTGTGTACATGCTTGTGCACACATGCATGTTTCCAGGCTTCCTGCCTGGTAGTGCTCACTGTAGCATGATGGGATGGGGTCCTAGGGATTTATTGGGAATGTCAAATGCCATCTGCAGGTCATTTGAGTGGTCATTTTCCTCAAAGAGGCTAAACTGCTCATTCAAATAAAGAGAAGTCTCATCCTGGTGTAATATTGAGAAATAATGGAATTTCTGGGTTGTCCTAATATTCTATTGGTGGTAAGGTAGTGGTATAATTTTTTATCTGCTGTGAAGCACAAGGACCAGTTGGAGTGTTAGGAATTCATGTGATAAATGGCACTCAGCAAACACATCACATGTACTCATTTCCCTTCTGCTGGTGAGAGTTGTTGCAAAGCAAAGGGAGCACATTTTTCTTTTTTTGTTTTTAATTGAAGAAATAAAAGCAGCAGCAGCAACAAGGAGGAGCGAGAGGGATGGCAGGAAGAGCAGAGGAGGAAGTAAAAGAAGGGAGAATGGGAGGAGAAAAAGAGGAGGAAAGGAAGAAGTGGAGAAAAGAAGGGGAGTGAGATGAGATGGGAGTCAGAGAGCAGGAGGAGGAGAGAGGGGCCTGAAGAGTGGAAAGGAGAGGTCGGAGGAGGGAAAGGGAGGGGGAGTTGAAGAAAGGTGACATGTGGTTTGAGCTTTCCTGTTTCCCTCAAGGTGACAATTGTTGAATTTTCAGTTGTGTTTCATCCAGTGTCTCTTGTAAGGTACACTTTAGTTCAGCCAGATAATGCTACTGGCTATCTCCGCAGTGGAAATGGAACCTGCTTAGCTTTATGTCCCGTCCTTTATTAATAAGTCCACAACTTTTTTTTTGACGTGGTTATATATTTAATCCATTAGTTTTACATTTAATCCATTCTTATACTCCAATTTGAATAAAATTTTTAAAAATGTCTGTTTGGATAATAATTTCAAGACTTTTTTTAGTTCAGGATAAACAGAACTCATATTTAACCAAAATTCCACAAGCAAGCAATCCTTAAATGCCTATTCTGAAGAGATGTCAAGTAGCAACTTGTCAAGCTGACTAGTGCATCTAAAAATAAAGTCTGCATTGTGGTGTTATTGAATCTATAATAAATGGGCATCCAATTCAATTATATGTAAAAATGAAAAATCTCCATTGTAATTCTCTTAGTTGCTGCTAACGAATTGTTGCCAGTTAGTACAGAGCAGAAGGGGCTGTACATTATTTCCATGGCATGCCTGAAGTGGGACTGGCTGACTGGTGCAGGCCCTTGGAGTTCTACAAAACTCAGCTCCCACATACTGCATGAGGACTCATGTCTCCCATCACTGCTCCCTATTTAAACCATGGTGACATTTTCATTGAAACAGTGAGCTCTGCATGATTTGACCTGCATTCTGTTCACTCAATCACTCACTCATTCATCAAATATTTAGTAAGCACATCCCATGTGCCATGCCCAGTTCAGGGAATTGTGTATCAGTGAACAAAACAGATGAGGTCCATGTCTTCATGACGCTTATATTCTAATAGAGGGAGGAAGAAAACAAGTAAAGTTTATAGCGTGTTTAAAAATGCTATGCACTTAAAAAAAAAAAAAGTGGAACCATGTTCAGGGAGTGCCAGGACTGGAGTCAGGCAGGTTGCAGTATGAAATAGAGGATCAGAATAGGCCTTCCTGAAAAGCTGAGAAGAGGGGAAACATTTGGGAGCAATGAGGGTATGAACCAAGTAGCTATGGAGGGGAAGAGCAGTGTAGGACAAAGATCTGGCTAGCTAATGTCCCTGGAATGCTCAAGATACTGCTAGGAAGTCAGTATGGCTACATATAAGTGGGTTGGAAAGTAGTAAGAGAAGACATGAAAAATTTTTGCCTTCACCAGTTCCCTTTGAAGAGTTTCTATGGGCAAGGAAGATGGAGGAAAACATAAAGAGGTGCCCATCATCTGCAAGCAGTTTATGGATAATACTCCAGACTGATCCCAGGCACAGGCATATGACTTGTGTGCCCATCTCTATTTTTCTCCCTGGGGACCCTGGCCATAGACATTCATCTTTAGTACATGCAATTAATGAAGGAGGGGGAAAAAGTAATATAGCTAATAGAATAAGAAGGAATGGACAGGCTGAAGCCACTGCACATAAGATGTGGCCTCCTAGGTACTACCCTTTCTCAGTTGCTGCCCAGGAGGTATCAACCATAACTCTTTTCCACTCTTCTCAGCATCTCTTTTCTCTTACTCCTTTTTGATCTTTATTTTACTTCCACAACTTTTTATTACCCCTTTTTCAAGAGTTATAAAGTCATGCAGTATGTGACAAATACCTATTTATTTTTGCTTTTTCTTCTCCAGTAGATTTCCCAACCAATTTCTTATACTACAGATACCAGCTTATTCATTTTAGGTTCTTCATTAGATTATAACCTCCTTGAAGGGAAAGACTTAGTCTTGTGCAAGGCTTCCCAACTTATTGTGATGAAGAATCAGGTTTTTAATTTAAAAATTTTCCAATCCATCATAGTCTGAGACTTCTGTATGAAATCATATGATGTCACAGCCCTGTCAAAATGCTGTGAAAGTTTTTAAATGTTTGTTCTTTGTTAGTGTTTACCTATCAGGTGTGACACTCTGGGTTCAATTCCAGCACTTGAGAAAAAAAAAATTACTCTTGCTTCATTTATCTAGTCATGAACTGGTAGAAAATGATTCACTGGTCAGTACTGTTTACTGAATCCACTATAAGAAGTACCAGAGTCTGGTCCACTTTTGCATTTTGCTTTGCATCTACCAATATGACTTTGGTCATTTTTACAATATAATTTTTGCACTGAAAACCTCCTTGCTAAGTATACCTAAATTGATATTCTGAAAGAAAAATCCAGATCCTGGGAATGAAGTCTCAATTAGAATAAAATGCATTTTAACATCCACTTCTTATTTTTAACCTCTGGTTTGTACTTCACAAGTCTAAATGTTGAGCAATGAACAGTGTTCCTCAAAATAAAGTAAACTGAAGAATAGGCAGAACCTATTAGATATTTAAGTCTATCTTATTTGGTACCACTTTTCATCTGACATTGTCAAAAATAAATATCTAAATACTGAATTCTGCAGCAATGACAGTTTAGTGTTGTGATCTTTGCAATATGGAAGGAAAGCTCAATATTTAGTATGCAACTGTCCCTGTCTCATAGGCTAGTAGAGAACAGCAGCTGACATTGTTACCACAACATACTTTTCATATACACAGTGCCTGTCAAATAATGAATGGAGATATTTAATGAAACTGGACCTGCTGCTCATTGCAAAGGCCATCAATGCTATCAATCCTTTCTCCAGAGCTTCAAAGTCAAAGCTGGCAACTTCAGAAATTTAGGAGCAAATGCTTTGATTTTTTGGGCATCTCCCTAATCTATGACTTGCTGGTCTTGCATGGGAATTTGAAGTATTTAGCCTGCTACAGGCCTACCAAGATTCATGTGGATAATCAAAGGATCATGATTTACAGAATGTATCTTTAAAATAGCTTCTCTGGGGAGCTTCACTTTTTACAAGGCTTTCAAGATTGTTAAGATCCAATTGGGTTATAGCATACACTTTGTTGAAATACTGCCTGCATGATATGATAATTTAGCCAATATCTGGAAGAAATGTCTCATCAAGTGTTTCATCTTTTACATGCTTTTCATTGAAGCTAAAGGGAAACTGTAGCCAAGGGTTGCCTACCACTGCAATGAAATAACTTTCATTTTAAAGTTGAATGTGGCTTGCAGTATATTTTGAATCTGATATAGTAAAAATTTCACCAAAGAAGTAATGAAGTTTCTAAAAACATGAAACATTTGGGAGTTAACTCTTCATTTTAATATCTACTTTGGTTAGCATGTTATAAGATATAGCTAGCTGTTCGATATGTTGAGCTTTTTAAAAAAATTGTTCTGAAAAGCTCTTAAAGCATAAGTAATGCCTGACTTTTGCTAATATTTGGCAGTTACTGATGATATTGTGGTAACTGATTTGTTCTGTAGAGTTAAGCAGAAAATCCTTTAGAATCAAAAAGTATTTTTGTACTTTGAAAATGCCATTAAAAGCACTGAAAAGGTCATATTCTGAGATTGATGAAATAAAGATCAGTCATTCTTAGCTAGGTGATCAGAATGTGATTGAGAAATGAGGCTTTAAAACTTTCCTAGCACTTTTATAATGCAAATCTGAGATTCAGTGTATCTAAAAGTAATAAATAACTTTTAATGTATGTGATTATATTCCTGTATAATTAAAGCTATTATTTAGACATCCATGATGATTCAAATGAACCTGAATCTCAGAAGGGAGCATGAAGTGTTAGTATTAGAAATTAGCAGCTCTTTCAGCAAAGACCTCAGATTGGCTTCATTCCAAAATGGTTGTAAATGTTTTGTATGTCTTCATGGAGATATTATCATGTCTCTGCATCTCAGTTTTCCATTATTAAAAGAGTGATGATATCACTTTTATCCATATGAGAATCAGTAAAGATTCATTGACTAACACAAAATAAAGGATAATCAATTTTGAACCCTCTAAGATAAGTGCTATTTACACTCCCAGGAAATTATTTAGATAATCAAATATGATTCAATTGGATATTCAGCTTTAAGCGTATTTTATGGTATTAAAAAAGGAAAGAATTTATTCTCTGTAAGAGAGCTTAAATAGTTTTCTTTCCTTTGAGGTGGGTCAAAGGTGGTCAAATCAATGAAATCAAAGCACTTTTTATTTTGTGCTTTCACGTCTAGTGAGAGATTGTTTTCAGGGTTGCTTTTTAAAGTATATTGACTAAGTCCTTATTGTACATTGAATCAATATCTTTTCACATAGTTTTTCTAAACATGATATCTAAATTGTTTTATTCATATAGACATTCAATAAATATCTCTTTCATCAGTCAGACTATGTGATTACCTTTTCCAATCTGGCCTGATAGTTTAAAAACTTCACAACTGGGGTTGGGGGTATAGCTCAGTGGAAGAACACTTGCCTAGCATGGGTAATGCCCTGATTCCATCCCCAGTACTGAAACGAACAAAAAAACTCATCGTCTATGAAGAAAGTGCTAGTGGCAATATGGAAACAGTGGTGGTTGTGTAAGTTAATACACCTCTTTAAGTTTTGGTGGATTTAAATTTGATTCCACAACACCACTTAAGATTAGCTCCTCTCATGAGTGAGACCTTATACATGTCAAATATGCTTAGTTATTTATTTATGTATGGATATATGATGTCTATAAAACAAATTGTTTTAGAAACATGTGATACAAAGTGGTCATAAGCCCTCCGTAGCCTTTAAAGGGATTATAAGACTTGTCCTTCTAGACCCATTAAGTGGTAAGGATTGAGTTTGTTCTACAAACAAGAGTTTAGAGGGTACAGACATTTGGCCAATATTATTTAATTTTATAATTTTAAATAGACTCAGCCTATAGTACATCAGATTTGTTTTTGGGTAGAATGGATTTAATGATTGAGTCGGTTCTCTCTCTGTCTCTGTCTCTGCCTCTCTCTCTTTTCATCTCCCTCTCTCTAATAATATAATGACATTATGATCAAAGAGCTCATCCAAATTTTGGGGAGGGAGAGGTTGCCTGTGATATATAACAATGCCAATTTTCAATGTAAAACTGATATGAATTGTGACATTTGGGTTAATGTGACACTTTATTATATGAACAAATTAGATAGTGGTGGAAGTGCTGATAACACTCTTTTGAAATATCATCAGCTATAAAGTACTGCACCACTGCTTTCTTTATAAAAAGAGCTTAAATAAATCTATTTAATGATCCTATGCATTTTCTTCCCTCCATGTAACACTATATTCCTGCCTACTATAATCTGCAATTATTTCCTTTTCCCTGAGGAGAACATTTCACTGAAGAAAGAAAAGCCATTTCAGTCACAATCAGACACTCTGTTCCTGAGATATTTTTTATTTCTAAGGACTCAGGAGGACTCTTTTTGATGACTAGACTATTTTATTATTGAAGAGTCATGATTTCATGCTTCTTAAAAATGTGTCCTGGAGCCCATGCATTCAAGACATCACCATCAAAATATGCACATACATGATTGATTACCCAATTTATTGGTGATATTGTATATGCCATCATGGTGCAGTTTAAATGAATTTGACAAGTACAGAAGAGTGTCATTGACAGGTGCAGAAATAAATGATGGGTTTAAGCTTTCAAATGTTTTTACAGCATTTCACTGAGTGGCAGGTTGATAAATTAAAATTACAGTTGTAGCATCAGGCCTGAAAACACACTGCTTTAGATTATAAAAATAGTGCTATGGAAACTTTGTGTACTCTCCAGAGAAGTAGCCTGAAGGGCCCTGGAAAAAAATGAAGCAAGTGCAGTTGCTGAAGAAATCATTAATTTTGTAGTGGCACTGTTTGAGTTTAAAACCACGATGAAGACAAGAAAAAATAGATTTTTAGAAGAGGAAAATTGGCTTTATTTCCTTATTCTTTTATCCCCCTGGAGATGTATAGAAAATTGAAACCACATCATCAAAAGGCAGGCATTACATTGGCCCTTAATGATTCCATGATGTCTGATGGTCATAGTTAAAGCTAAGAGACCATTTCTCATTAACCTTCTCATGGTTTCTACACTGTCCCTGGACTTGAGCTTTGTCATCTGTTGCCGTGATCCCACCCAGCCCAATTGACAAACCTCTAAGAAATCACTCAACTTGCTAATTGTGATATTCTTAAAGAAAAGGATTTTACCTGACATTCCCTTCCATTCTTATTGATTCTCTTCAATCCTGTCTTTTCAACGTGTGCCTCAATGATAGTGCAGCTTTCCAAGTGGCTCTACTATGACCTCACCTTGGATGCTATCACACTTCAGTTAAAAAACAAAACAAAAAAGGAAATAGATATGAACCAATGGCTCTATTTCATCCACGGGATGACAGCTAACTCCTTGTATTAGTATAATTTCTGAATTCATACTCTACCTTAACTTGGTTATCTTACCTCTCATGTCTCTTTATGAACCTCTCAAGCTTGCTAGAAAGAAATCTCTGATCTGCTTGGTGTGGCACCTTCTCTCTACTGTTTCACACCCACTGCATTCTCTCTGGAATGCCAGTCTTAATACATCTCAAATTAATTCTTGCATCTCTTAGGAAAAACACAGGTCCTACTTAAAATTTTGCCTGACCATCTCACCAATTTCTTTAACTTCTCAATTCCTGAATTAAGACAACTCCTTAATTCCTACCAATAATTTGACAGCATTCAGGTAATTCTGCTTTTACTTTGTAATGTTCTACTACCAATCATTCATAAATCAATATTGTTTTTCTTTTTTCCATGATTCTATTAATAAAGGTTTTAATATCATACTCCTGATAATCATTGCATAGAATATTAGCTACAATTGATATTCATTTCCTGTTTACTCATTGCTAGACAGACACTGTCCTAAGCACTTTTAGCATTGTCTTATTCATAAGAACCATGAATTAGATGCACCTTATGTGAGAAAATAGACCATCAGAGGAGTTAAACTGCACATGCCACTTATGCAGGAAATGTTAGAATGGCATTCAAATCAAGGAAATCAAATCACAGAGTTTGGATTCTTAAAGCTGGTGGCTAAAAGTATAATAATATATAGTATCTGTTATTAAATGTAAGGTCTCCTATGAAACCTGGATAAAAATAAAATATAAATCTTTAACCTAATTAGAATGCTAAGGTTAATAAAGTTTTCATAATAGCAAAAGTATATTGGCAATCCAAGTTCAGTTTCAAGACTGGGAAGAATTTGAGGAGCATACTTCAAAGAAAATTATTTCATAAAACACAGTTGTTAGCAATTATATGATCAGTTTGGAACTCAGGGCGAGCTTTGCCACCCTGACAGTACTTACTCCCTGTTTGGACTTAGCAGAATAGATTTCATCCATCTCAGGGGACATTTGAGATCCAGGCCTGGCTGGCATGTGATCGGCTCACTCACAGAGCCAGCGCCATAAAAATAAATTAATGTATTAATTCCTGTATTTTTATCTTGGATATACTCTTGCATATCTCCCAAGCAAAGCTTGGAAATAATATATTCTGAGATATATCAGTATGACTTTTAGTTTGTTCTACATTGTTTAAATTATTCTGACACAGTTCAAAAAAATCTGAAAAAAATTTTACCCATGTCATAGTCACTCTCATAATAAATTTGCTTATGAAGAAAACTCATTAACTAGAAGACTAGTATAATTCAAATTTCAATGCCAACTACAATGGATTCCATATTAAAATTTTTCTTTTAAAAAAGTTATCTTTTTAACCCACTGAAGAGGTGAGAAAAATAATTCATGTGGGAATTTTCTTTTGGTTCTTTCAGTGTATTGGTTTACAAAGTGTCAACAGTCGGAATTCCTGCATTGTCTTGGCATGTCCTTCTACAATAGGAATCGTGAATCGCAGACTTCAAATGAACAGGATCTTCCTCTTTCCCACATCTGTATTCTCATTATAAAGCTGTAAAAAGCTTTTTAAAGGCAAGACTGGTTTTAAACTAAGATTTATATCTTAGAATCTTAATTGAGATGATCACTCTGTTCTTACTTACTTTTCTATATGCAAACTTGATGCCTGTTTTCTCCTAGCTTATTTCCAAAATGGGAGTCTGATGCTTCCTAAAACAAGTCTTTGTAAGCAAAGTTTTATTAATTGCTCTAAACTGTTGCCAGAATAATTAGAATATCAACCAGTAAGTGCATGTTTAACCTCCAAGCTTAAACACCACACTAAAATAAATGTTGCTCAACTTATATTTTTAATCTTAAATGAGTGACTTGGGCAAGAAGTTTAATATTTAAACTTATTTTATTTATAATATCAAGATATTTAATATGATGTATTTATAATAGATTTATAATACTTTAAAAGTATATAAACAAATTTATGTACAAAGTTATTTATAATAATTTAAAATATTTTTATTAATATTTAACAGACATTTAGTAGATGTTTAAATTAAATTTAAAATACTTTAAAATTTATAATTTAATATAATTCCAGCCTTAGGTCTTGAACAACATCAAAATGAGATTTTATGCACCTTAGCCCAAGTAGTGTGGAGAAATCCATGGCACCATCTGAGCTCTTTGCACCTGTCCTGGTCTCTGATGGATGAATTCAAAGGCAGTCCTAGATCAGTGCCATCAACTCTACCTTATGCATTCAAAGCAGGAAGGGACTGCGGGAAGTTACCATTGTTCAGAGTTCTTAAGAGATTCCAGAGACCGTAAGTGTACATGAGGACTTGTGTATGGGAAACATTGTGTGTGTCCACTTTGCATCATTGCCCCGGGGAACAGAGTCAGACTCTGGGATGAGCCTTCATGCCTCATTCTAGGCACATTATGGGAAAACGACATTAAATGAGGCAAGGAGAGGCTAGTTTCTTTTTTCCTAATGACATTATTTTATTAATAATTTCTTGGTGCACATGAAGGAAAACTTTTCTTTTTTCAATGTATACTCAAAGTTCTATGATCTGAGATTTCACCTAACTTCCTTTCACAAATCCCTTGATCCTGTTGAATAAGCGAATATTTTCTTGTAGTTTCTTTGATATTTTTTCCTATTGGTATATTCAGATTTAGTTTATGTTGTGAAATTTTAAATATTTATTCCAAAATTAGTGTTACGCATTTATCAGAAAAAGAATATAGTTTCTTTAAGAATAAAATACACATTAAAATGTATCAGTATTTCTATACAAAAAATTTAAATGATAATTATTGGTGTTTATTATTAAAACCCGAAACAATATCTATAATAATAATCTTGTTCATAGCTTATTTTATCACAATTTCTAGTTTTTCCCTCCATTATAAATACTTCTTTTGGTGTCCACATGTGACTCAAAGCTATAAAAATGTCTATAAAAATGGAGCTTTATCCTCTGTCTATAAAAATGGAGCTTTATCCTCTGTACTATTTCAGAGATCTCTGATTATTTTATAGAATTATACATATACCTTCCAGAACTATAATAATAGCTAACATTTATGAGCAATGCCAATGTGCCAAGAATAGTGCTAAATGCCTCATCAAAATTATTTTATTTACTCTCCATTTTATAAATAAGGATCTTAAGCTTGGGGGTTTGAGTAATTGCCTAAATTAATACAGCTAGCTTGTAAGTGTCAGACTATGAGAGTAAAAACCACTTTTCAGAAATATGTATTAACAAACATTTTAGATACTTGGCAGATGATGGGCTGAAGTATGCAATGTTTGGCAGTGATTTGTTCATTAATATAATGCATATATTTTTATTGATTATAGCATTAAAATTAATGTGAGGTGTACAGGAGACAAACTCAATATCATATACTCATGTTCACTGATGCCATAAACTGTAGACCGTGCATTTATTCTCTTTCACATATGTCATAAATCTGAATAGTAGTTCTTCTAATAGATTGCCTGGTGCCTGGTGGGTTTTGTGTCTATTATGTTCATTTTCACCACATTTTCTTGTTGAACAGGCAGGAAAGAGATTCATGAGTACTTTCTGACAACTTTATTTAGAATAATTTTTTGGGGGGAATAAGCAAATTTGGTTATAAATTACAGCATCTGGTCAGCAGGACCATTTGAGTTGCATACTTTACTCCAGTTTATCTTTAAGATGTAGAAAAAGAACAGCAATATTTAATTTCTGTCATCTCAATATTCTTACTTTAAGTATTTGCTGAGTTATACATTACAGTTGTTTTATAAAGTTTTTCTGAGGACTCTAAAGGTGAGTGTTCATCTCCTGATAAATTGTAAACAAAGACTACTTAGGGTTTGTCCTTGTTCAATAGAAGTATGCAATAAAAAATGGATTCCATCTCAAAAATAGTCACGGGAATAGGAGAGGCAGCAGAGAAACTGTATTAAGTGAGGCATGAAGAGAAGTTATTTCAGCTCTCTTGACTCAATAGACACACATATGCATTCAAAATAAAAGATTTCTTCAGGTTTAGAGATTTTTAACAATAGAAGCTGATGATCAATGCAGGAGAGAAGTATGCTCTAACGATATTTTTGGTTTAAACCAACTTGACCTTTCATTTTTTTATGAAATCCTGCAAGAAAATGCACATATTCCATTTTTCTCTCTTCCAGTTTCCTAACAATTATTTTGATTTCTATGATTTGAATGACTTTCTGAAATGCTTTTATGAGGAGTAAGAGAGAATTGGGAACCATGTTGTTCAATGAGTGATAGAAATACTCCAGGGCTATGAAAAAAGTAATAAAAGAAAATTGATCTGATTATTAAAAAATCTAGACCCATCCCATCTTTCTGGTCTCTAAGCCTGAGTATAGCAGCTGCCTATGTGTAACATTTTTCACCCATGAAATATAGCATGATTTCACTTTTTTTGAGATCATGCCTTTCAACACTTTTTGATACAACACCAACCATAATGCTGAGTATGCAAATTCCCTTCAACAGACATTTTAATACATGTTGACTAATTATTTGGTAGACCAGATAAAAACCGCATTGCTTATTCTTAATTAGTTCTAAATTCCTGAAAACAGCACATGTGCATCCTTGTCAACAAAATGTTGACAAAGGACATGCATTGTGATTCAGAACAACACCCATCAGAGGAGGCAAGCACTTGTCTTACCCAAAGTACTTGTCTGCCTCAAGGTTCTTCAGCTTTGTGTTCAGAGGAGTGGTCAGTGTGAATTAATTGCAGAAATAAAGTTAAATGAGATAAAAGGAGAAAATATATAGGTTTTGAAGAAAGCTGTGAAGGAGAGGGATGAAATACAAAGTAGACTAAAAATAAATAGTATACAAATGGGTAAGAAGACTAGGAATAGTACAGCTGTGGTTCAGGGGATTTTAATAGCCAATCTGTGCATATCTTTCCATAATGAGAATATGGAAATTCACTGATTCTTATTTAGCTTTTACAAAAGATGTAGCATTTCATATGCATCCAGTAGCTGAATTTCTGAGGTCACAAAACAGCCCAAGGAACATTTTAGTTAAGTCTATATAAAACAAAGAGACCAATGTGGCATGCAGTGATATGTTTTGATTTTGAATATGGGGCTAGACGATTGCAAATATCATCTCAGAAGATCTTGCTAATTTGAATTAAATAGTTAATATTTAAAATATTTAGACATATACTCACCCAACAGACAGGAAAGGCTCCTTTGATTCAAGTCTATAAAAAAATATATGAAAAATTTATTTTAATATAACAATTTTCTGTACAAAATTTGCTTTTACATGAATCTGACTTATTAGCTGGAAATGCATACTTTAGCAGTTGCAAAATGCTATAAATAATATATTAAAATTTAATCTGAACGAATTCAAATTCTGGCTGGATTAATAAATAGGTGAAGTAAAATGAGAGAACCTTGGAATAGGTAACATTTAAATAATATATTAAAATGAAAATAGTGTTAGTCTAATTCCAATATGTACTTTCTGTATCTTATTTTCTTTATTTGTGGTAATTTGTAGAAGTTTCAGTGTAACTATTTGAAGTTGTAATAGTGAAGAAATTTATGTTTTTGGCTACACATTACCTGAATAACTGATTTTGAGGTCAAATACTCTACGATGAAGAGGGAAACATCATGTCATATGTGGTCATTTAGTGGCAGTAGCTCCCTGGGAGTGGGGTATGCAGTAGTGTTGGGTCACAGATTAGGGTTCTTCTTCCTAAGAACTGAATATGCTCTCTACCTCTTAACATATCAAAAGTGAAGTCTAATCCTGAAGGTTCTCGATAGTTGTGTCATCTTGAGAAAGCTACTTAAAAAAAAAAACCGCTACAGCTTATTTTTCTCATCATAAAATGGGCTAGAATTACTAATAGCTAATTTTCTGATTTTATAAATAATTAGTATTTTTTGCAAAGATAAATAAGTCACAAGAAGGTCTATTTCTACATATTTTCAAATTAATAATTAAGGAGACCAGTAAGTGGGCATATATTGGTCAGGCTATTTTCACTGTGGGTTTCTTAATGTATAATTATGGTTAAATGTCGACAAATATTGAAGGCTTTTTAAATACATGCTGGTTTCATGTTTTAAAATATTTAAAAATATATGAATGGTCCTAAGGAAATGGTAAGAAATTTAGTTCTGCAACATTAGTGCATACCACCCGACTATTTTTACATATTAAAATGGAAGTAAAGTGACAATTGAAGTTAAGTGGCTTAGAATTAGGCTAAATCACAATTTTGTTTTTACTTCATTCTGTATATGTAAAAATATAGCTTATTAGGATAATGCCTTGGTGCATTGTGGGACGAGATGCCATGAGTTTCTTCCACATGCCATGCTGCTTTGGGTGAACAATTACAACATCAGGGGAACTTTTTTAGAAAGCCAATACCCTAGCAATCCCCCTGCACAGATGCAGCTGGGGAAGAAGGAGAAAAAAAAAACAGTTGGTGCAGATAATTTAGAGGGGTATATTTATGTAAACTTTTCCTTTTTTGGACTCCAGTATTATTGACATTTCTACCTGCATGTTAATGAATTCCCATAATTTTTATTATCTTATTCATAATATAGATAAGCCAACAGAACTTGGGGGAAAAGTTGAAGATATGTAATGAAAACATTTGGCTGTGCTTGAGCTTTACAAAAAATGACCAGTGCCAAGTGATCAAAGGGAAATGCCATGACAGAAATTAAAGGGATTCTAATGATAATACCACTTCTCCCCTATTTTTAATCTAATAATCCTTGAAGAGAAGATAAGATGAGAACACTGATGGAATTCCTTCTTTCTGGACTTTCCAATCATTTCAGCCTATGATTTGTCAGATTTAGGGTATGTGTGTGATTTGCGTGCGTGAAATGATACTGTTGAGCCACCCACACCATGTATTTAAGAACTATATTATACAAATTCCTTTTGGGTATCATAAACAACTAGAATAAAAGTGAGGCCTACCACATTTGCTCTGAAATTATCCAAAGTTGTGTTCAGACTATGTTTGAAATAGTAATTATTGATGAGCTTTTCTTTTTTTCCAAAGGGCTCAGACATGTAACTGTTGGATAGGAACATACAGGGACACATGTAACATGATACCAGTGGTTACTATGGCTAGGGTAGCTAGCTAATTAGCAGCTCCTTCTCTACTGCTTCACTCACCTCTTTGTCTCCTTCCAAATGTTCAATAGAAGATTTCAGAAGAGAATTCAGTTTTCAAAATAATGTTGCATTGAGAATTTTGATAGACATTATATAAACCAGGGGTTTGCAAACTTTGACCTACAGATCAGCTCCCACTCACCATCTGCTTTTATACAAATCATAAATTAAGAATGGCTTTTACATTTTTAAAGAGTGTGGGAAATATCAAAGGAATGATATTTTGTGACGTGAAAGTTATATGAGATTCAAATTTCAGTCTCTATAGTAAAGCTCATTGGACTCATCGTAATACAGTCATTCAATTTCATATAAATATTGTTTAAGGATTTTTTGGTGATACAGAAGTAAGTTGAGGAGTTAGTTGTGACCAAGACTGTATATTTACAATCCTAAAATATTTGCTATATGTCTTTTACCGAAAAAGTATGCTAACTCATGTCATATAGTTATTTATTGGAAGGAAATGGAAACAACTTTTCAAACTGAGGCAATTTTTATTTTTAATACCTATCAAGATTTTCCCAGATTCAGTAATTCAGAATAATTTAAATTCCTTTCTACACCAACATTTCAGCTTCTAAGCCTACTAACAACTGAAATGCTGTTGCAATGACATCACCTTTCTTGACAATTTCCGCAACCACAGGAAAATGTCCACACTTTTCCATGCTTCACAAATGTGCTCACACCTTTTTTTGCCACGTTGTTTTTTATTTGTTTCTTAATCAATGCTTTATTACAGAGAAATTGTCTATTTATTTTACAGACACATCTAGTTTAACTTGGTTTGGTGCCCTTGAATGTTCTATTTCTATTCCAGAATACTGTTTTTTTGTCCCTCCCCTTTGCATAATCTAGTTATTTTCCAAGTGTTTCTCCTTTTAACTCTAACAGAGCTTCTAATACTTACCTCCATCATTATGACATAGGCTCAGGACAGTAGTTTTGGATTGAGAAGTGAAATTAGAGTCTGAATAAGACTGGTAAAAATATTAAGCTTGTATCTCTCCTTAGACAAGAGACTCCCAGTAGTTCTGTGTTAAGTCTCCTATTAGTCCAGTTGGGAGATGCTCCATAAACTGAGCAGAAATACGAGATCAGTGCTCATTAGTCACTCTAAGCCACAGAATATAAGTCCTAGGTACCAGGACTCCAAGGCATGTTCTGTGTTCACCTGTAGAGCAGGAAACCTCAGAAGGTAAGCACCATCTGGCATTTACCACATGAAGATACTGCACAACAAAGTGACAACTGACCCCTGTTGGGTGATGCTCTGCTTTGTAACTGGTTGCTTAGTCATGGTTCATCACATTGAGTCAAGTTCCTTAGCTTTGGTATGTCTCAGAGAACCTGACCACTCTCATCTTCTTCAAGTATGTAGCAAACATCCTAACCAACTCGAAGGGTTACTGTGAAGAATTAGGAGTTATGTATTTAGAGTATTTAGCACAGTTCCTGGAATAGAATGAACCCCAATGGTCATTTGCTAAAGACACATTCTTAATTTTAAATGCAGAAACAGTCTGAATGCATAAAAAGCTCATTTCAGTAATTTTAGTCCCTTAAACTGAAAAACAAAGCACAGGAAGAAAATGAGGAGACACATCTCTTTGGAGAAAATTGTTCATCAATTTAGTTGTTAGAAACAGGTGATTATATTGCTATATGCCTAGAGAGAAGGTTCCTAAGATTGTTTTACAAGGTAATTGTTTTGTGAAGAAAGGGATTGATTTTGTCTTTCTTAAGATTTACTTTTCACAGTGAATTGAATAATACTTCATTCAGGGACCACCAGAATTTAGGAGCAGAATAAGATAAACAAATCATAGCCTTCGGAAAGTAAGAAATAGGAGAGACATAAAACAGAGAAAGAATAAAGATCAATACTTGGGGCTAAAATAATTATAATCCTTCACACTTAACAAAAAATAAGCTATATTTACTATAGGCCAGGTATTATTCCAAATGCTTTCAAAGATTGTTATACCCTCTGAAGTAGTTCCCATTTATAGATGAAGAAACTGAGACCAACAGATGGTAAGTACTTGCCCAAGGTCACACAGACAATGACTGAGTTCGAATTTGAATTTAGGCTTTCTGGCTCCAAAGTTCATGCTTCATGTCTCCCATGGTGGGCTGAATCTTAGATCCTTTGTGTGTGTGTGTGTGTATGTTCACATGTGCCTTACAACACTGTCACACTTTCTGTATTTACATTTCTGTGCTCCACTGGGAAATCTCATCTGGTTTTAAATGTCATCTATATGCTACCAAAGCATTTACAGATTCAATGCAATTTCCATCAAAATTTCAATAAAATTCTTAATGGAAATATAAGAAGCAATCATGAAATTTATTTGGAAAACTAAGAAACATAGATGAATCAAAACAATCTTTAGAGAGAAAAACAAAGCAGGAGGCATCACAATATCAGACCTTAAATTATACTGCAGAGCTATTGTTACAAAAACAGCATGGTATTGGCATTCAAACAGGCAAGAAGACCAATGCAACAGAATAGAAGACACAGAGGCAAACCCACATATAAATAGTTATGTCATACTAGAGAGGTGCCATAAACATACATTGGAGGAAAGATAGTGTCTTCAACAAATGATACTGGGAAAACTGTAAATCTATGTGTAGTAGAAAGAAATTGAACCCCTACCTTTCACCCTGCACAAAATTATAATCAAAGTGGATTAAGAATCTACGTATTAGTCCAGAAACCCTACATGTACTAGAAGAAAACTCAAACATATTGGCTCAGGAACTGACTTCCTTAACAAGACTCCTAAAGCACAAGAAGTAAAATCAATAATAAATGAAATGGTTTCAGACTAAAATACTTCTTCACAGCAAAGGAAACAATCAAATGTGCAAAGAGAGAGCCTACAAAATGGGAGAAAACCTTTTCCACCTGCACCTGAGATACAGCATTAATCTCCAGGATATATAAGAGCTCAAAAGACTTAACATCAAAAAACCCAAATAACCCAATCAATAAATGGGCAAAGAAACTGAACAGGCACTTTACAGAAAAAGAAATACAATTGGTCAACAAATATATGAAAAAAAATGTTCAACATCTCTAGCAATTAAAGAAATGCAAATTAAACTACCCTGAGATTCCATCTCACTACAATCAAAACAGCAAATTATCAAGAATACAAGTAACAATAAATGTTGGCAATAATGTGGGGGGAAAAGGTACACTCATACATTGTTGGTGGGACTGCACATTTGTGTAACCACTCTGGAAGGCAAGCAGTATGGCAATTCCTCAGAAAACTTGGAATGGAACAACCATTTGACCCAGTTATCCCACTCCTAGTATATATCCAAAGATTTAAAATCAGCATACTACAGTGATGCAGCCACATAAATGTTTATAGCAGCTCAATTCACAATAGCTAAAGTATGGAACCAATCTAGGTGCCCTTCAACAGATAAATGGATAAAGAAAATGTGTTATATATACAAATGGAGTATTACTCAGCCATAAAGCAGAATGATTTTATGACATTTGTCAGTAAATAGATGGATCTGGAAACTATCATGCTAAGTGAAATAAGCCAATCCCTAAAAGCAATGGTTAAATGTTTTCTTTGATATGTGGAAGCTAACCTACACTAAAGCAGGGAGAAGGGAAGAATAGAAGTTCAGTAAATTAGACAATGGGGAATTGAGGGAAGAGGGGGATAGAAAAAGGAAAGACAGTGGAATGAATCTAACATAATTTTCCTACATACATATATGAAAATATCACAGTGAATCCCACCATCCTGTACATCCAGAAGAATGGGGATGGGATCCTAACTAGAATAAGATATATTCTATGCTTATATAATTATATAAAAATGAAGTATACTGTCATGTATCACTAAAAAGAACCATCAAGTTTTTTAAAATGTCATCTACATGCTCTGCAGATTCCAAAACTGAAGTTTCTAAGATTGTTTCACTTATGATACGAGGCTATAGCTTCCCATCCAATATCTGTAATATGTAAGTATCTCTAAATTAAAATGTCCCACACCAAATTCACGATCTTCATTCTTCCTTCTGTTCGTCCTTGTTTTTCCCTAACTCAGAATGTTCAGTCATTCAAAAAACCAAATGAGATTACCTTTTTGTTAGGTCCTTTCCAGCAGTGCTCCTCCTTGGTTTATTTATTTCTGTTGCTAAAACGCCTGTTCCTTCTATACCTCTCACTTGTTTATATGACAGTTCAAATGATCAACAACATTTTTATGAGGTGTTAGAACAATATCCTCAGCAAATTTCCTTCTTCAACTTTTCTTTGGAATAGCCCTATCTACTAACAGAAATATCATTCTATAATACAAGTGTGATCATGTAATGCCATTACAAGTTACTGTGTGCTTCCAGGAAGTCCTCTCTTATAAGGCACAATGGATTGACTGGGAGTGCCTCATAATTATTCTTATAGAACCTTGTGACACTTTATCACAATGTATTAAAATTAGCCTTGTAATTGCCGAACTCCTCTGTAAGACTGCACACTCAATAGCATGGACCACTGTATTTAAGGCAAGTACCTAGAATTATGCCTTCTTCAGTGAAGAATCTCAGCAAATTTTGTTGCATGAACTTTTTCCTCCATCACTACTCTCATTCCTTGTACACAGGGTGAAGTTCAAATCCCCCAAAATAACTAGAAGTCCATTTACAATCTAATTCTATTGTAATTTCCCAGTCTTTGGCCACTTTATTCTACAGATTCTATGCTTCTGCCAGGTGAGCAGAAGGCTCACTGGATGGCATTTTGCTTTCTCACACTGCTGTATTTTGGTGTACTCTGTTTTTACAGAAATGATGTCCATAGGTTTTGAAAGACTAGTGATTTGTCATGACTCCAAAGCGTCTTATAAGGATATTCCCCTTTTACATTTTCAGGATCTTGTAATCAAAATTGTCAGGCAGCAATACCATTTACAGATATCTAGTCTATTCTTTTTAGCAGTGATGGCCAAGCCCCTGACCTATATGTATGATGTGCCAAGGTCTTAAGGATACAAGTTCAAAAATCAGATTGCCTGATTTTAATCCAACTCACATTGTGTAGCTTTGGAGAGAAATAAAACTCAATGATCTCGTACGCAAAACCATGGTAAGAGTAAATCTAACTCATAGGACTGTTGTAAGAAATAAATAAATAATAAACAAATGCACAATTAGACAAATAAATAAATGGATAGGATAAGTATTAGCATCACTATTATTAACATGTAAAAAAATCCCTGAGTTCTCAAATCTTTGTTCTTGGATTCATAGCCAATGAACAGAAATAGAGTCTAGGTTGTGGAGTAGATTGGTGTAACAGTTATATATTATTGAACTGTGTTGAGACATATTGGAAATGGGTATTCAGTATGGCAAGTTGGGCCTAAAACAGAGATGTTTGGATTGAAAACAGATTCCAGGAGTCATTGATGCAGCGTTGCTATGTAGGATCATAAAAGAAAATGAGGGCACCTAGAGTATAGAAGGAGAAGAGTTGCGGAGAGACTATCTAGGTTCACCAGCTGGTCCCTAGGTGTGCAGAGGCAAGATCCAGAGGGGCAGGAGACCTGTTGACCAACTGTATTAGCAAGTAACTAGTATGGCCCAGCACAAACCATATGTCTCCCAAAAGCTGACTGAACAAACCTGTGCCTTGATCTGTGTCACCAGCTTTCAATCTGTTCTATAGGATGGCTGTGAATACAGAAGAGAAGCTTTCTCTCTAGATGTAGCTCATGTGTGCTTAAGCTAAGCCATAAGGAGCAAGAATCCAGGAGGCCTAACATTCTCAGACACAGAGCAGAATTGATTTATGAACCAAAGCTAGTGTCAAAATCCAGTGATGTTTGATGAGTTAATCTTTCAGTAGGGAATAGGGAACATCTTTTTTTAGTGAATATTTTCTTTCCTAGAAAATAATTGATTTTCATATGCATTTTAAGAAGTATGTTAAAGGCAGATGTGACTGCAAATATTTTATGTAGAAATGAACACTGTGACTAACTCCTATCTGTCCCTACCTCTCTTATACAAACTCCGAGACTAATAGTTATTACAGAAACCAGAGCTTATGCTGTGCCAGGGACTGTGCAAAGTCCACTAACATATACAATTTTGACCACAGGACATAAGAAAACTGAAGTTCAGAAAGACCAAGTAATTTTCTCCAAGTCATACAGCAAAGTGATGGAGTCTGAATTCAATCAGATGCCTGATTGCAAAGTCTATAGTCTGAGAAACTGCTCTATACTATAAGAAAGGGAAAAGAACACACTATGTGTACCATTGGTTGGATCTAGTCTGTCTGGCCCCAATAGGTGATGGTGGCCCAGGTCATTGTGAGTTATGCCTTAGCTGACTGCTTGTTACTTATGGAATTATTTGACATGCTATTCCATAATTAGCATAATGTAGTTCTTGAGGATTATAGGAATCTTCTCTTGCTACTTAAAATTTAGTCTACATCTCATCTCCAACCAGTAATCTAACACATTCACATGACAATTTAGTCATTCCAAAGTCTGATTTAGATAGGCTTTTTTTTAAAGGTAAGTGATTAAATGTGAGCAAAAGATGATGACTGATCAAGAATAAACACTTATAAAGTGATTCTTAGATGTTTTCCTTATCGAATCTTTTGCATACTAAAATATAACAATTCTGTGAGTATTCTTTAAAAATTATCTATTGCCAAAATTTGTTTTAAAAGAGACTTTGTATAACAGAGGCAGTGCATTCACAAATAACTATAGGTGGATTCATTGAGATTTACTGAAAGTTAGAATCTGTCTAGTGGTACTTATTCTCTTAGTTATTCTCCCTTCCTCTGAAAAGAAACAAAAGAACCCCAGGTGTCTGCTGGCTGTCCTGGACAGGATGCCTAGGAGATACACCTTTGGGGCTCTTGCTGTAGTCAGCAATAGGTTTCTTCCTCCTCCCTCCCTCCCTCCCTCCCACTTTCTTGTATTGGGGATTGAATCTAGGGGCACTTAACCACTGAGCTACATCCCCAGCCATTTTATGTATTTTATTTAGAGACATGATATAATCTCACCAACTTGCTTAGGTCCCCACTAAGTTGCTGAGGCTGGCTGGCTTTGAACTCGAGATCCTTCTGCTTCAGCTTGCTGAGCTGCTGGGACAGCAAGAGACTTAAAAAAAAGGAGTTTCCTTGGTGAATAGCCTGGGGATAAGCACTGGCCAGCACAGGTGCCAGCTTCTTCACTTTCCTCTGCCCAAGAAGCTGTGTACGTCTTGCCAGTGGCGTCTTTGTTTGAATAAACATCCAAGACATTGCTATACACTGAGGGGCACTCCAGCAGACTCTTGTGCCGACCGCATCTCTCCTCCAACTGTGGCTGTCTATGAAGGGTAGGGTTCTGATGGATTCACAAGGATGAGCCTACACTGTAGCCTTTGGAGGTGTCCTGTCAGGAACATCAAGGTATTTGTGGCAAAGCAGGGCTTTCAGTGAGACCATGATAGAATAGGATGAGGTGGCTGAGAGTGGGAACAATAATTTCTAAAGAGCTTGTATATTCTAAAGCTGAGAGGTCAAATAAATTTTAATTTGCATGTCAACTGTGACTAATTGATGGTGGCTACTGGGGACAATGTGTTGTCAAGAATTCTAAAACCTCCTCAGGCCTCAGGGTGTGGGAGGGCTGTAATTAACCTAGGTCTGCCATAGCAAGAGGAAGAGAAAGAAAAGAATAATGTCTAACATCTATTTACAAGCTTTTGGCTCATAGAAGATACAGGAGATTTGCTCAAGGTTACAAAAGGAATGGAAACATATAAAATCCACAGTAGAACTTCTATTTCTAGATCATATGTCAATGTGTGCAAATAATAATGTATTCCTCAGATGTGAGAGTGAGTGAATTTGACAGATTACTTTAATAATTTTAACATATTTAGTCCTTAGGACCTTCCTGTGAAGTTGGTATCATGATCATCTCTACTTGATAAATAACAAAATCAAGGCAGAAAGGATTAATTAAATTTCTTATGATCTTAAAGCTAGAAAGGCATAGATAAAGCAGCATGATAGCTCAGGCAGTCCAAGTAAGACCTTGGGTCTTAATTTTATTCTGCATTTGTCCTCTCTTGTATTTATTTGTTTGCCATTACAAGAAAACCAAATACTCCTACATTGCTGAGGAAAACCAAGGTCCTTCAATTCTGTGGTGGGATTTTCTTAGAATGGATTCAATTTCTTTGGAATAAAAAGCAGCTTTACCTTCTATTTCCTGTGATACCATTTTTAAGGGCTTTCATGCCCAATTGAAATCTCTGCTTAGGGCTATAATCAGGCCCCTTGGTAAGTCTCATTTGCAGTTACCACCATCTGCACCACTAACTCCAGGGACAGATTAATGGATGGCTACGGTATCAACCAAGAATCTCAGTGCGGTTTTGATACTCATAGTCATGACTTTTGCCACAGTGGAAATTGAGGCTGCAGGGCTCATCTCCCTTGGACAGAGTTCTTTCATAACTCTATTGGGGGAGATTGAACTACAGTGAGAAGAATGGAAGCGGGAGATACAGAAGAACCTCCTGGCAAGAAAGATCATTAGCCAAAGGCAGATTTTCCTGGGAGATCTGAAACACTTTCCCCAGAAGCTCTGGGGGCATCAATGAGGTGATGGCAGTAGGTATTTGACCAAGGCAGAGCATGGGGTCTCAGCCTTTGTCCTGTGTGATTTTAGAATTAACTTCACTGTCGTCCCTCACATTGGAGGAGAGTACATACAACTCTTCAGATATTTCTATGATATTCAGAAAAAATGATTTTCTAAAAAGAAATACTTCCAAACTCGATTATTTCCATGCAGGAAGATTTGCTCATCTCAGTTTCAAACTTATATTGTGAAGGGAAGTAAATTTAAGAAAAACTAGCAAGTGGCTGCTTGGCTGTCTTTCAACTGTCTTTTTTAGTTGCTTGCTAATGGCTGTTAAATCCCATGGAGAAACTGTGCATCTGTCAAGAGTGCAGTCTGAGGAAGCAGGTAATCAGTCACAGAGTTATCCAGTTGCAGATCTCAATCCTCAGCCCTGCTCTTTGCAGAATTCTGATGCCATTTATCTTTTTTTCTCCACTTTAAAATGAAGATATCAGAGTCAATACAATCTTGTGCAGTCATTTGATTACCAGTCATAATAAGTTGTGCAGAGTGTAAATGGTGCTAAATGACATAATATATGTATTCCCAGGCCGTAGGAGTTTAGGAAAGCAGCTGACTTTTGTCCTCTTTTCTCCTCTCTCTCCTCCTATTCATCTATTCTTTTTACCTGAACCCCACACTCACACCCTTGCAGGTCCCAAGTTCAAACTCACCCTTTCCCATGCCTTCTCTCAGTAAAGCACTTGAAACTTATTCACATCAGGTTGTGACTAATGTCTGATACAGGATTGGGGAAACAACAACTCATTTTTGTATGTATTTTGCTGAACTGTGTTTCTGTCTTCTTCCCATTGACATACTTGACTGTTGGGTTGATCTCCCTGTGTAACCTAAGTCCTGCACTGACCCATACTTTTATTCCCAGTTCTCCAAAGGAATTAAATCCTGATAATTTAAGAATTTAATGATCTTAATTGGCACATGCTGATAAAATTGTGTGATGCCAGTCATTTACCTGCATTGTTCAATATCACGTACTCTTGGATTATGGTGGAAGCTCCATCTAATTGGTGGGACTGCATTTTGATTTCGCCTTAGAGTCCTTCTCACCTGAAGCTGTAGCTATCTTGTAAGCGTGGGGGTTATTCTATATTCCATCCTCTTTTGGGTTGCTCCCTGAGTTAACCATAAAGAATTGAACCAGGACCCTAAAGCTGATGGATACAAGGTCTTGTTGTTCTCCTCAGCTCTAATAGTCTCCACACTGCTGAGTCCAAAATGAATGATAAGTTAAAATGAACTTTGAAGAGCACTTAGTACACTCAATTCTTACTGAACATGTCTTCTTTACTGGGTTTCATACCTGTCAAACTACCTCACTAGCTGCCTCTTCCCAGTCACCTTTGCTGGGATCTGACTTCAAATATTAGAGTGTTTCAGAGTTCAGTTTTTGGAATTCTCTTTCCGGTCTCTACTTACTCCCTTATTTTTCTCACCCATTCTTATGGCTTTGAATACCATCTGTATACTGAGGATTCATAAATATTCATATGCAGTACACATCCAGACCTCTCCCCTGAACTCCAGATCGGATATTCAGCTGCACACTTGATGTCTTCAATAAGTTGCCTAATAGGTGCCTTAATTTTAGCATGACTCAAAACTATACATCGGCCTGTCACCCTCCACAGTCTACTCCAATCTCTCCTGAGATTCCTCTTCATCTCACTTACTTGCAGCTTCTTATATCTGATTTCTCAGTCCAAAGACCTTGGAGACATCTCTGGTAAGTAGTGTGGCCATCATCAGTTTCTTGCCTCCACCCATCAAGAGGTGGATGGAGTCTTTGTCACTTTCTCTCCTTAAAAAGAATGTGGTAGCTGTAAAAATCTGGAGCTTCCCATTCAGGTTTTAAGAGAACAGGCAGCTTCCTTCTCCTTCTTGAAGCCAGTCACTATGTAAAAACTCTAACTACTTTGAGATGGTCATGATGTGACAAACTCTTAGCTAGCCACAGGTGACAACCATGTAGAGAAAGACTCTTAGCTACCACAGCTGCTCTAGCCAGTCCTGGGGAGCTCTGGAGGAGAAATGCAGACACCATCTTGGAAGTCACTAGAGCACACTGTTCAACTGAATGCACTTCTGGCTGCTGGATGTGACCGTAAATTGTGCCACTTACTAGTAGGTAATGAAAACAACATCCTAGACTCCATTTTTTTTCTGACAGTCCTCATAAAATATGTCAATTGTTTTGTTGGCTTTACCTTCAAAAAATCCCAGTAACATAACAGTTTTTTGTTTTTGTTTTTTTAATCTCAGTGCTACAACTTTATCTGTGTTGTCATGACCTCCTGCCTGGTTTCTCATGCTCCACCTTTGCTCCTCCACAAGCTTTTTTCAATGTAAGGCTAATGTGACCTTTCAAAATTTAAGTTCTGTCATGGTACTCTTCTGCTTAAAACATTTCAAAGGCTCTCCCCAGTAGCTTGGGAGGCTGAGGCAGGAGGATCAAGAGTTCAAAACCAGCCTCAGCAACTTAGTGAGGCCCTAAGCAACTCAGTGAGGCTCAGTGGCTCAGTGGTTCAGTGCCCTGAGTTCAATCTCTAGTACTTCCCACTGCCAAAAAAAAAAAAAAAAAAAAAAAAAAAAAGGCTCTCTATTTCACTCAGAGGAAAAGCCAGCTGTTTGAAGGGCCTATGGAATTGTACTTCCCTGTGTGCTTCTATTATATCTCCACAATTATCCCTTCACCTTTTCTGTCTCTGCTCCAGAAACATTGGCCTTCTTGTTTTTTTAAACCCATGGATATGTTTCTGCTTTAGCACCCTTTCTTAGTTCCTCCCTCTACCTGGAACCTTTTCCCCCAGGACCACCTCCTGCTCTTCACTTCCTTCAAGCCTGTTCAATTGTCACCTTCTCAGCCATCTTCACAGACCGCCCTATTCAAAATCACAATACTTCTCTATCCTACTTCCAATTCCTCTTTCTGAGATATTTTTTTCCTGTAACATCTACTACCTTCTAACATATAATGAATATGTATTTATTTTCAGTTATCTCACACTTTGAAGGTGAGGTCATGGATTTTTGTTCATTTTGTTAAGTGATGTTTAATAATTAATTGATGAAAAAAGAGTATATTAACAAATTTGTGTTTTCTTCTCCTCCACTAGATTCACTGAGAGTCTCCAGTATGCACTAAATTTAATCATCTCCTGAGCGAGCGCGTTAGTAGAAGCTTAGAGATAAGTCATCTTTCCAGGCTGGAGGTTGTACAATCCCCTCAAAACTGCTGGATCAGAAATTCTTCTGCAAGTCTTCAGTGGTCCTAAATAGACCCTCAGAGGTACTCTGTGTGAAGTACTCGGTCTATCACTAAAATTTGTCTGTGTTTTGGCTTCTAAGTTAGAATGGCTGCTATGCAAGATCCCTCATAGGGACCTTTAAGATTACTGACTGGATTGCCTAGCTGCCATACCCTCTTTTTTTAGGCAATTGGGACTTTGCTCTGTTGAAGGGACCATTGACTGGCCCCTTGCTGGAAACTCTTCCCAGCTAGACTGAACACAGACTGTTCAGTAACCCCTGCCCACATTGTGCCTCACCCACTCACAAACCTGATCTTTCTCTTTTTTCATTTTTCAGCATTATATTTAAAATATGTTTTCTCAATGAAAATAGATACCTGATATTATTTCTTTCTTTCATAGTACCTTTATTTTTAATGTCAAGCATTTCAACTCTTTTTACACTCAGTTCAGTTCATACTTTAAACTATTAAACATATATGAGACTCACTGTACTCAATTGGAGTAATAAAGAATGAAAAAGACCTGTAAATCCAGAGGCTTGGGAATCTGAGGCAGGAGGATTGAGAGTTCAAAGCCAGCCTCAGCAAAAGTGAGGTGCAAAGCAAGACCCTGTCTCTAAATAAAAATATATAATAGGACTGGAGATGTGGCTCAGTGGTCAAGTACCCCTGAGTTCAGTACCAAAAAAAGAAAAAAGAAAAAGAAAAGGACAACTTTTAGAAAACCAAATATTTGAAGTTACTATTCTATTTAGTGTGTGATTCTTCAAGAATCATCACATTGTCATTATAAGTGCCTTTGCCTATTGTAGATGGTTTCAGGAAGAATAAACCTAAGTACTTTTAACAGTTGCTGAATAATTTAATTCAAAATACTGTCTCACATGTAGACATGCATTTTGTGGATCTTCTCTCTCTCTTTTTTTTTAATTCAGGTATTGTTGGTGTATTATTCTTAAAAAGCATTTTTCTGATACATTTATTGCACTCAGGCTCATTACCAGGCTGTCCTGTATTGAGAGGTCTTCTCTGTTCAGAGGAGCACATCACCCTACTTCCATTTTCTGCCATGTCCCACTCTCTGCATACTAAAGCTGCAACCTGGGCATTATTCTGTTACTATCTGTAGCTCACGTACACTATGCCCTTTCAAAGCAGCGGCAAGGCAGCTGAGTTATGGCGTTAAGTACAATAAGGGACAGTTATTGTCAGGTGGGAGCCACTGTCTTATTACTAGCTCACTAATCTGTAGTTGGAAGAGCTGCCATTACCAGGCATTTCTGATTACTTACTTTATTGCACCACTTAAAGGCTCATCAATTTTGACTTTTTGGTTTTTGTAGATGAGATGACTTCATCTGCTCCCCCACCCCCTGCACCTTGCTCCTTGCACTTCCAACTGCATGCGGAGCTCCTCATCCTCTCCTGGCATTAACTGACTGACAGGCTACTTCCGGCCATTAGATCTGGCAGTAACTGTCTCCAACACGGGGCTGCTGGACTGCACTGAACTGTGAGACTAATGTTAATGAAGTCGCCCTTTTAGAAAATTAACTTTTCTAATAACATAGTGACTAGAGGAGTCTAGTTCTTAAGATGAAGGGATGATTCTGTTTAATTGGCTTTGTCCAAAATCCAGCACAAAAATTCCTCATGGTGTCTGTATGACATGTATCATTTACCATGGAAAAAAATCTTGTTTTTAAATTTCTCTTTTTTGTTATAAAATTCTCCTGAAAGAAAAATTTGCATTAGATATTAATATTATAAGAGAAACAGCATCCATATTGCCACCAATTCAAAGATAATCACAGCTAATATTTTGCTTTATTTTTGCTTTGTGGAAGCTTCATTTGTTAAATAGTTTTAGTCATGATATTTATATATTTTAACTTCTTGTTTCTCTAATCAAATGCAAATTCATTTCTATGTCATGAAGAGTTTGTGAACATTAAATGTAGAGATGTGCATACCCATTTTTGCTGCATGTTTTGGCTGGATCAGATTGCCTTACTATTATAAAAAAAAAACTGCAAAGAACATCTTGAGAATAATTTCAATTTTTTTTACATTTTCAAGATGCTTAGAATTATCTTCTTAGATACACTTCAATAGAAAGAATTACTTAGTCAAAATATAGAAGTATTTTAAGACACTGAACAGAGTTTGAAGGAAAAAAAAGTAAACTCAATAATGAGGCATGTACTTGATTTTAGTCTCCATATTAGAATGTAAACAATGGAATCTCAGGATATTAGAAGTGGGAACAGACTAAGAAATGGTGTAATCCAACTCCTTAAATTTGGTAACAATTTTAAGAGAATTCACTACCTATATAAAATTATTTTGTGTGATTAAAAAATCATCCACAGTAAGGATGAGACAAGATGATAGAGGAAAAGGAGCTGTTTGGTTTCTCATGAATCTGCCATATCTATCTATATTGTCAATATTCATTTCTTTTCTTCTAATTTTGTATGGACTTAAACCTTTCTTTACATCATGACAATTTTCTTATTATTTATGTCAGTTGTTGGAAGAACGAATGTGTTATAGGAAAAGCTCCAGCCTGCACTGGTTGCAGATGTTTTAAGGAGTAATCAGAGAGGAGGGGCAAAGGGTTCTACCTGCTGGGGAAGGACCAGTCCTCAAACAGTACCTTCACGTAATACCTCCGTTTAAAAAAAAAAAAAAAAAAACAGAGGCAAAAGTCTTAAAATCTTAAAATTATAAGAAGAAAAATATAGACTAGTTTGAGAACTGGAATTGGGGAACCTGGGTCCGTCCCTACCCTAACTCTGAGACTTCCTGGTTGGTGGGTGTTGCTGAACCTTGATTTTCTCCCATGCACTGTTGAGGACAAATTCAAACTAAAAATAAGAGACTTGAAAACAAGGGAAAAGATTTCTTTCCTTTCTTTTTCTTTTGGACAATTACTTAAAAAAAGAACCTGTTAATTTTAAGTACTTTCTCCTCTTTTTGATATGTATATATAGATCCTTTTGAAGACTAGAATGACATGTTGTCAGCTCTTTGATCAGAGAATGTCTTTCTCCTGATCAGGGAACCATCCCTTTGAAATGTAAACACCAAGGGAGGCAGTACCCTCATTGTGCCCCCATCCTGTGTGTGTGTGTCTGTGTAAGAGACTAAGGGGGCAAGTTGTTCCGAATTGCAAAACTACTTCTTTTCTTAAGGATTTTAGAAGCTTGTTTTTCCTTTGATAATGTCAATTAGCTAACAACAATGGTGACTCCCTTTATGAGGTAAAGTTAGAATAAACTCTCTGTGACAAATAGTGCTGTCAGGTCCTTTTACTTGGGGACTAGTTATTGTTTATGTCGAAAACCTGTATGTAGTAGGTTGTGTCTGTTTGGGTATACAATCTCTACGTGGGCAGCCTATGATATGCACTGCATGTAGGTTTAATGCCTATTCAGTAAAACAAATGGTTTCCTTCTCTCTCACCTTTTTGAAGAGGACTTATGGGTAGAAAAATATTTTGATTTAATTTTACAATGAGAAGACAATGCTCTAGTACTAAATATTTTTTTTAGTCTTTAATTTGGTTTATTTAAAGATCATTCTACAGAAACATTTACCTTTCTTTCATGCTCCCTTCCATGTGGTCTTGTGGAATGGAAAACATATGCCGGATCTTGAATAAATGGGTAGATTAAGAAGTTAGAAATGATATGAGCTCTTGGTGAGCAAAAGAGGGCTGAGATAACCTTCAGAGATAAAACTTAACTAACTTATGAATGTATCTTAGGATGGAAGCTCAAGGCCCTAAATCATCTACCAAGGGTTGTCCTAAAACAAGAAAAAGGTCACTGTATCTGGTGATTTTATAAATTTTTAAAAAATGTTTTCATTTATTTATTTATTTTGAAAATCACCAGAAAGAAAAAGAAATCAACACAGACAATGTAAACATTCCAACTTTGAGCAAGGAAGGGCATTGCTCTTTGGAAGATAAAATCCACAAAGATCTTTCTCCCAGTCAGGGAGCAAAGTGAGATGCCTACCTTCCTACTTCCCTGCTAAGCTTCAGTAGAGACTAGTAGTGTCATCTTCTGTGCCATGACCTCAATAAATCATGCAGAAGACAAACAGCAAGATGCAAGGAACCTGTGGCACAAAAGGCCATAGCATGGGTCCTGCTAATGAGGAGATTTTCTATTCAAAAGAAAACCCTGTTTTCAGGTATGAAGGAAAACTAGCTCAAGACAAGTTGCAATTTCTAAAGTGCAGTAAAATTAACAGCAAGATGAAATCAGTTTCATGTTTTTCTTCAAAAGACGAAGGATAAAGTAAAATTTCAATGGTTTATATCTTGTACTAGGTTACCATTCCTTTTCCATTTCTTCCCACCCCAAAGGAGAAGTATCAAATACTAGGTTAAGTGGTCTCTGTGTAAAAGGTTGCAGATCCCCAAGCATGATCTTTTTTTTTCCTTCTTTCTGGTCTTTAAGGCTGGGTGGACAAGCCAACCACGTGTCAGCTACTGATACTTTCTGTCTCCTCCCAGTGTGGAGCTGTGTGGGTTCCTTGAACCCAAGGCTGTTCTGTAGATCAAACTGTCCGGAACACCATTCCTAGAATTTCACTGGTTGGCAATTTTGCTGAGGAAGTCACAGGGTGGTAAATTACCTTGTGAGAAGTAGAGCGGAATCCTGTGTGGCTTGCTTTATCTTGCTTTGTGGAAGTTCATCCTTAACTTTTATTGCAAGACTTCATGAGAAAAATACCATTTGCTTTCATTTGTGTGTGTGTGTGTGTGTGTGTGTATTGTGTAAATGCTACCTAAGGTGGTAACTGCTATGCCATTTAGATGATTTTATATAAAAGCCTATATAACAAGTTTCTGTCAGAGGAGAGTGCTAGGGAAAAAAAATTCTTATCATATTCTTGAGTACTTTAAGTATTTTCATTTGTTACACAGTTACATAAATTATTATGATTCCTTTTCAGACTTGACTGCCAGAAATCTCATAGCTAAGTTGCTCACATTTATCACTTTGTCATTGCGTAAGTTTCCTTAGTATAATTTAACTTTTGCCTGATCCTACCGGTCTACTCTCCTCTCAATTCCTATCCAATTCTTGGCTCTTGTTGTTTTCTTGTTTCTAAAATTGGTCACATGGTTTTGTTTCCTTTGATTTTATCATAAACTACCTCAAGTCAAACAAATAGAAATGTAGTTTTTCTAACAACCTGAAGACTAACAATATAACTTATGAAAGTCTTAGAGATCGAGTCTCTGCATTAAGGAATTACACTATCCTATCTCCACCAATTCCTACCATGTTCTTTCTACATGCAAGAAAATAATCATGGATATTTATGCATTAAAAATCTGTCAGAAAAATTGTAAATAGGCCATTCTTTAACTTAGCAGAGAATTGCCTGCAGCAGAACTATTTTAATGGGTGTTGTGTCAGCATTTCTTTAAACATGAAAAGGTCTATAAGTTACATTTGCTTCGTATAAAATTATGGGGAATTAAAATTATGAGCTATAAGTAAAAATAATCTTTTTTTTAAAAAAACCTTTTTCTTTAGGAAGTTATAGGAAACATTAACCCATTTAGTTATGTGAATTTTAGCAATATCATCATTGCTAAAGATTGACTTAAAATAACATCCTAAAATACTTTATTGTAGATATTTTTCTTTGAGTGATCATCATAATCATTATAGATAACATTTGTAGAGTATCTATAATATCAAGTTCCTGGCTCTTAAAATATAGTATCTTTCAGGAAACTTTTAATATCTTCCTTATGAGACCAAAGAAGCTGAGGAATTATTCAACTTGACCATCAAGGTCAAACCGTTGGTAATGCTGATTGTGTTAGAAGCCAGGCCTACCTAACACTCTTTCCACTGAAAATACTCAGAAAACATGTGCAATTTTAAACTATCAATAGTTTAAAATAGTTTGGGACCTTTTCTGATATAAAAACTTGTCAACATTCATTTGAGAACTCCAACTTAGAACTCATGCTTAATTACTTGAATGAATATTTAGCTTTGAATTTTGGAAGTACACTATTTTTCTATTTTCTCTTGTGGATATCTGCAACTTTATGTCAGTGACTGGATTGCACAGGAATGATAGGATCAGGAGCTAGAATCCTACAATTTCTACCCAGACCCGGCAAAAGCACACTTTCAAAATAAACCTGGTAGGCCTTGAGTGCCTGCTTTGTGTCAGTTTCATATGGACACGATGTGTTAGAATCGGGACTGGAGAACATATTTCCCTCTCTTTCTCATGCTTCCCCTTTTACACCAGAGAATCCATTCTTGGATGGCTTTCTGAGTGGACCAATCAAGCTAGGTAAGTAAAAGGGAGGAAAGCCTTTGTCTGGGCAGAGCCGGGTATTGACGCTGGAAGTAGTAAGATTTTGAAAGAGAATGTGTATTATCCTTGACATTATAAAAGGAGACAGAAAACAAATAAAATGATCAATACCTAATTGGTAAACATGTCTCAACAAACTGCTCAAGTCAATGAAGTGGAGATACCCAGGATTCTTTTTCTCTGTATTGATTTTTACTCTTTAGAATTACCTGAAATTAGCTTCCACGACTTTCACTTCTTTTAATTTTTTTTTTAGTTGTAGATGGACACAATACTTCTATTTATTTATTTATTTATTTATTTAATGTGGTGCTGAGGATCAAACCCACTGCCTCACACACGAGGCAAGTACACTACCACTGAGCCATAACCCCAGCTCCCACAACTTTCACTTCTATTGTCAAGGTTCAAGGTAATATTTCAGGTCCCTTAATTCAGGCTCTCCTTTCCCGTGATGGGCCAGAGCCATTATGAGGATGATAATGAGATGAGAACTCATGTAGATTCAGTAGAAAATAAATCTCCAGAGATATTTGGTTGAAGAATCACCTTGCTTGGGCAGTGCTCTGAAAGTTTTTTGATCATGATGCTCTTAAAATGGTGATGTCAGTAGCTATAGGTTGTCCTTTGATGACCTTAAGGAGTCTTGAATTTACTTGCATGGTATATCCAGTTCTTGATTCCAATGGTCAACTCTCTAGGGTGGGAAGGTTGCTATGAAAGGCATGTGTATGATAGCTATCATATTTGGGAATGATACCTACTAATCTGAATGAAATCAGTGGGATGACACTTTTTGTATTACTTGTCTTAGTGAACTCTTTCCTGTAACTGGGAGGTATACATGTAGGAGAATGAATACTTCTATTTGTTAAACTCTCATAAATAGTGCCTTTGTTCTTTGGAATCTTTGTTGGTTTTACTCAAACCAGAGAGAAAAGGTCTGTCTTTTTATAGGCAAAAGCAAAACCATTATACAATTTTTCTCTTTTAGTAATTATTTAGCATAATTGGAACTTGGCATGCTGAAAAACTTACTTCCTGGGTGAGAATCATTATTTTAGAACACCATAGATGTATATTGCACATTTGAAGCAGCAATTTATTAAAAGTAACATTATTTTCTCTAGAGAATGGATTAGCCATTCACCATTAAGACTAGGTCCAATATTTATGAAATGTTCACAAATGATTAATTATGTTTCATTTACAGATAGACTCTAATGGGAGACATTTTTATTGCAAGTACTATTTTAATGAATTGTCTGTATTTATGGATTCATGTACAAGACTGAATTAATTTATTTTTACTTCCTTCCTTCAACTTTATACCTGAAGTCATCACTGCTTATCATGTCTTTCTATTTCTTCTATCTGAATCACATAATCATTTCTCTGGTTGCCTAAGCTAGAAACCTTGGACATCTGTGACTCACACTCCCTCACAGCCTATTTCAATCAGCCACCATATTCAAATAATTTCTTCTTGTCTGCAGAATAAGAGTCAATTTTCTTTTATCTGCTGTATATGGATTCTTACAGCCTGGGTCACCATAATGTTCCCTTTACACATTCTTCACCAAGTTAGCTTCCACTGTCTCCCATCGTGAGATAGTCTTCTATATCTCTATGCATTTTTCTCAGCATGTCCATTTTCCCTTTTTCTGCAGAGGCAATGCCTGCTTGTTCAAGTATCCTCTTCTGTAACTTTCCCAGAATTTTAACTTCCCCTTAGGCAAAATCTGCAACTCATTAATTTTCTTATGGAAGTAGATGTGTACTTCTCCTGGGTTGTCCTTATTTATTTATGCTTCTAACTCATGCATAAGACAGTTAAGATTTGTTAAGCCTCACTGTTTCTTTTTCACATCTTCTCTGCATAGCATGTAAATTAAGCACATAGTAAGCACTTATGGAAGTTTGACTAAATTGAAAATCTTATTAAAAGAAGAAACAAAGTAACCTCGTTGTGTCTCAGTGGATATTCCACATTGTAAATATCACTTTGTGGCTGATGATGGAGATAAAAAGGAGATGTAGGTGAAGAAGGTCTTGCAGCAGATCAGTTACAGTTCTCAACAGAGTATTCTTATAGAGACGTAGCCGTTTAAGGCACAAAAGTGAATTATAGATTACTTTTGTACCAATAACTTGCTTTGTATTTTTTAAAGTGCTGCATTATAATTATACACAGTACTGGGGTTCATTGTGGCATATTCATATATGCACCTAACATAAATTGCTCATTTCATTCCCCTTTCCCTTCCCCTCTCAGTTCCCCTGATCCCATTCCTCCACTCTACTAGTCTTCCATTTATTTATTTATTTTTAATTGGTACATTGTACTTATACATAAAGATAGGATTCATGTGATATATTCTCATATGATCTTAACATAATTTGGCCTATTTCATCTGTAAAAAGGGTCTACAGAATGGGAGACAATCTCTGCCAGCTACTCTTTTGACAAAAGATTAATATCCATAATCTAAAAAAAGAACACCAAAAAAATTCACACCAAAAATCGAATCCAAACAAAAAAACTAACAACAAAAAAAAAAAAACTAAAAAACCCAACCAACCTAACCCAAAAGTGTACAAATGAGCCAAACAGACACTTCTCAAAAAAATTAAATGATCAACAAATATATGAAAAAAATGCCCACTATCCTTAGTAATCAGGGAAATGCAAATCAAAACTACACTGTGATTTCATCTCATTCCAATTAGAATAACAATCATCAATGATGTAAGTAATAATAAATGCTGAAGAGAATGTGGGAAGAAACAGACACTTCGTTGTTAGTGGGGCTGCAAATTAGTACATCAACAATGGAATTCAATATGGAGACTCTTTAAAAGATTAGGGATGGAACTACCATATGATGCAGCTATGTCACTCTTTGGCATTTATCCAAAAAAACTGAAATCAGCACACTAGTGATACCTGCATTTCAATTGTAGCAGCACAATTCACAATAATCAAGTTATAGAACCAGCCTAGATGTCTTTCAACAGATGAATGGATATAGAAAGTGTGGAATATACATACACAAGGCAGTTCCATTCAGCCATTAATAATAATAAATTATGTCATTTGTTGGTAAATCGATGGACTTGGACACTGCAGAATAAAACTGACCAAAATTTCTTACTTTTATTTCCTTATGCTCTCTCCTCACCATGTAGTTTGGCATTTTCTGTGCCAGTTGGCTAGAAAAGCAGCTACCATAGTCCACAGCCCACAATAAATGTATTGAATATGTTTTATATGAATGAATGAAAGAACAAATGGAACTATTCCAGCTCTTTCATTTAAGATGAAGAAATAGACCCAAAGATACAAAGAATAGGAAAGCAGAGGCTGCCCCCATTCCAATTTGCTGCCATATTCTTTATATTGAGGTAGATTATTTCATCTGTTATGCAGTCTTATACTTTCAAGATAATTATGCAAATATTGTTGGATAAACAACCTAAAGTTCAAAATTTGTGCCTTATGATTATATAGGTGTCAACCCTCTTATGAAGTATATAGTGCATAATGTTTCCTCTGCCACCTGCTGACATAGTATTCGTGGACAGAAATGTGACTGATGACCAGACTGGTGACTAGAGAAGCTCTGTTGTGTATAATCTGTATCGCTTAGGTGTAGCAGGGGAGTTAATGAAAGAGGTGTGGTCTAGAGGCAAGATCACCAGAATTGAAGGCTGAAGACTGGAGTTCAGTTACCAATCTTGTTATTTTACTTGAGCGAATCCTTTATTGTCTTGGTAACTTAGGTTTCTCATTTATAAAGCAAGCCATGTAATTTCAGCTTTGTGAATTCTAAGAGGAACAGATGAATAATTACAATGAAAACATAGTTTTCCTTATAAAAGTAAAGTACTATTATTATTAAGCTTGTGTAAGAATGAGAAAATGTGTATAAAAGGGCTTTCTTGGCTGCACATTTTTTCCTTTTTATTCCCTTTGTTACTGTCTTTCAATTTCAATGTGCTCCAGCTTTAATTTCCATAAATAGATCAAAGTAGGATAAATAAGCATTTCCTCACTAATGTGATTTGTATACAGTATAACATATTTAAGTGAAATTGTTTCAAATTATTTTGAATTTATAGTTGAACATAACTTAGTAATAGAGAAATAACAGTTAAAAAGACATTTGTTGTTTATCATGAGCTTCCATTCTCATAAGGAAATCAAAACAATCCTAGAACAGGGAAAATATGAAAATTAACATCATGGCATAGGCACTGGAAACTTTGATGAGAGGGGAAAAAAAAAGAAAAAAATACACATTGCCAGCTTGTTTTGTTAATATTTGTGACTTTTCAAATGTTCTGTATTAGCTGTAGCTCGATGCATACATTTAAAAATGAATCTGATCAAAGACTAGTCTGCGTTGCTTAGTTTTATAAACATTGTCCTTTATCTCAAACAAGGTTCAGAAAGTGTCCTTTGCTTTGTTGATGACTTCACCTCTGCTCTTTAATGTCAATATTAGCCTGTGGCTAATTATCATTGTTTGTTATTTCCCGTTGCTTTCCACTTTTTATATGAAATATCTTATTAAGATTAAATAAAATAAACATCCAAAATAACAAGGAGAATGAAGCTATATTTTTCAATATAGCTTCAAATTTCTCTGATGGTCACATACTAGAGAGCCCTGGGGGAGTAGGTGTGAATAGAAACTTAGGAGTCATCTAGTTCTACTGACCCTTATTTTATTGTTTGGGAAATGAGGCTGTGCTTGGCTGAAAAGGAGATATGGCAGTTTTCAGAGAACAAGGACAGGAAAATAGCTCGAGGCCTCCTTAGCTGCACTCTCCCCATGCTATACTGTATCAGAAGGTAATCTAACACATATAACTTAATTCTCCTTTATCCAAATGATATCAGTAAAATAGGAAGCCTTGTTCAACACTTACATTAGCTCTGTGGCTGTAGATGTGAACAATGATACGTATCTGGGAGAAGACCTAATAAATTGGATGATAGGAGATCTCAATAGCCTGGAACAATTGGCTACATCTAACAAAAGGGAATTTTGCAGAGACAGATGCGAAGTCAGCGCTAAACAATACAAAAACCAGTGGCATGAAGTGGGACAACGGAACATGATTATTTTTCAAAAATGGCTGTTTTTCAAGAGCTGAAAATTATGAGAGTTTACTCTTCTCTTGCTTGGATAAACAGAATTTTAACTTAGTAGAAGTACATTCTTAGTAGAGGAGTAACAAAGGTTCTAAATCTAGTCTACTCTACCCACCTGGAATTTTGAATATAGGTGTGGACACTGATGAATTGAGGCATGTAAAAGGATAAAAACAGAATGTTAAATTGACTCAGCTGTAAGTAACTTTAGGAAAGGCTAAAGGAATTGGATATGTCTCTCTGAAGAAGAGAAGAATTCTATTCGTTATTTTGGAGAAATGGGCATGATAGAAACATGGATATTGCAATGAAAGAGGCTGATCAATTGAGTGGAAAGAATTTGGGGTATGTTGTCTGAAGGCATGAGTTTGAGTACTAGGACCATCACTTACCAGTGGTGTGACCTTGAGAAAAATCACTAAGAAACCAAATCTCAGGTTCTTGATCTACATCTTAAGATGGTTTTGAAAATTAAATTAACTTAAACAACACATGTAAAACCCCTACAGTACATGCCATGTAGTAAGTATTTAACACCGACCTTTATAATTGTCATTTAGAACCAGAGAATTTTAGTAGATGTTATTGGAAAAATGTGTTGCAGATGTCTATATGAGCAGACATAAGAATGTTAGGTATCCAAGATTCCTGGAAATGTTGCATGATATATCTATGTGATGCCCAACAACATCCACTTGTACTTTATGCCAGTAAAGAACATTATTCAAAAAAAGTTGATTCCTTACATGCCATATTGTCTTAAAAATTTCAAGACATTTTTACCACTACATATCACAGAAGAGTGATTGTTTATGTACCTGTAAAGTGCAGAAAGGGGCCTCTTGTTTCCAGGTTTTGGTCTGTATGGTTTGGGTTCCCCTGCCATGTTGATATCTGAAAACAGAATAAAATAGCATTGATTAAAAAAATTAAACCATTGGCAAAAAGAAAATCACAGAGTTTTTCTTTTTTCCATTTGCTTACAAGAGATTGTATGCCATTATTCATTCAACATGTATTTAGTGAGCACCTACTTTATGCCAGGTACTGTTTAGGAAATATCATGATAAAATAGAATAAATTCCTGCCCTTGTGGAACATGTTTTATTGGATGTAGTAGACAGTAAGAAACAAACACAATAGGAAAAATATATAACATATTAGAGAATGATTAGCATTATGAAAAAAATGCTGAGCAAAGTAAATGGAATCAGGATGTGGGATCTGGGAGGACATCGAGAGTGCTGTAAAACTGCATCATAAAGTACCATTTCCCGAGTAGGGTAAAGGAACCATGAGTTTGCATTATGATAATTTTATAACTTAAGTATTTCATGCATTTTATTTTTAGTAATTAATAACTAATAATTAAATAGGAAAATGAGAATAAAATGATAAGTTATGTGTTGGTAAATCATCCAGTCAGAAGCAGTAGGTTTTGGTGAACAAGTACATTTTCCAAGAAAGGATAAGCTATCCTTTTGATTTTCAATTTTTGCCAAAACTTCTCAGTATACATAAAAGTTTGTATGAAATAAAGCCTTATTCATAAGAGGTGTTATTAAGTTTCCCATGATGCATTTCCCACTTATATAGAAAAAGAAGCTATAAGAATGTAATCATAATACAGATCATGTTTATTTTGGGAGCCACAAAGCATCCTCAGCAACTTGAATGTGAAGCTATAGAATTCTGGGGTGATCGGAGGCAGAAGAGGGTACATCCTTTGCCTTCATTAACTGAAAATACCACTGAGTCTCTGAGATACATAAAAGCAGATGCCTAAGTACATGACAGTACATTTACCTAGTTGATCAATCTTGAACTAAATAACTAAAACTTTTTACAGAAGTTGGGATTTGGGGTGGAGAAGGTTTGGGAAATGCAATAAACTAAATTAAATAAAGTTAAAATTTCTAAAGGATGATTAAAAATGGAAATCTAAAGGATAGATACGAAAAGATTTGAACAAAATAAAAGATCTTATTTGGACAGAAAAGAAAGGGAAGACTTCTATTTCTAGCGCCATGGACTAAATACATCTAGCCGTCCACCACTGAAAACACTATGGATGAAATAAAGTATATCCTTTAAAATAAATACAACATAAAGCTAGCAAGAAAATAGGGAGTTTGAAGAACATCCTACATCTGATTTAAAAAAAAAGAAATTAAATGGGAATAGACACAGAACCTAGCATGTCACTTAAAAGCATTTGTTGAAGCCAGAAACTGGGTTTTCGTTTTCCTACCCTTCTGGGCAGAGGAGAGACGGTGTGGAGATGAGGGGGGTGTTGTCAAAGATTTTATCACTAGAAAGAGAAGACAGTTCCTTATTTAATAAAGGATATTTACAAAATATCTATAATAAATGTTGTAACCAATAATGACACATCGAACAAGATCAGGGACTTTAAAATGACATTTACTATAACAGTCTTTATGTAAGAGTGTCCTTGTTATTCTTGTCAGTGTTTTAAGACAGGAATGCAATATTAGATATGGGAAAGAAGATATGAAACTCTCAGTAATTGCTGATCAATATAACCCCCTCCCCAAACCCCACAGATTGTTATAATTAATAAGAAAGTTTAATATGTTGATTGTATGCCAAGCCAATATTCAATTGCATATCCTTATATAGCAATACATACATTTAACAATGGTTTAAACTATACTTTATATATATATACACATATATATATAAAATAAAAACAGCCTAGGAGTAAATTTATCAGAAAAATTGAAAGAACTTAATGGAGAAAATTATAAGGCCATATTGAAAGATTTTACAGTAAATTTACACAAATACAGAGAAATTAGAAGACATAATGTGTCAATCTTCCCCAAGTTGACTTATGGATTCCATGCTATTCCAGTAAAATCCTCCAATATTTTTTACGTGTCTGCACAGTTTGACAAGTTGATACTAGAATCAAATATAGCCATGATACACTTAGAAAAAAGAAAAGCGTTGATAAAGTTGCCTTATCAGGATTTATTTCTTTAGCTGTGATAATTAAGACTGTAGTATTAGTACAAGAAAACAGGGACCAATGGAACTTTCTAACTGACAAGGCAATAGCACATATCTATATGTACATCCCTTGGCATATATAGACATCTGAATTATCAGAGCTGGCATAGCAGATCTTTGAAGAAAAGAGATTTTTCAATAAATGATACAACAATTGCTTGCTCACAAGGACAAATATAAAATTGGACCTCTACCATACCCTAGATAAAAAAAAATCAATTACTAATGACTAAATATGAAAGGCAAAAATATAAAAATTTTAGGAGGCAATAAAATGGAAAAACTTTATGAGCTCAGAGTATGGAAGGATAATCTTAAACCAGACATAAAAATCACTAGCCTTAACATATAAAATAGGTAAATTCTACTGTATTGAAATTAAAAATTTCTGATCATCAAACATTACTTAAAGACAGTGGAAAGAACAGTAAGCTAGACAAAAATGTCCTTCATAAAGGATTTGGTTTCTGAATATATAAAGAACACACTTATATCACAGGAAAGAGTCAAAACACCCAAGAGAAAATTAAGCAAAATCTACTAAATGTACTTTCAGAAGAGGAAATGCAATGGCAAAGAAATACATGAAATAATGCTTAGTTTCATTAGTGAAATATAATTGAAACTCATTGAATTTACAACTTCAAGTGCCAATTTCAAGTGCCAGTGAGGTTTTCTAGTAACTGGAAAATGTATACAGTATAAATGTAAATTAATGAAACTATTATAGAAAATAAATTTTCATCTTTTAATAAACTTAGAATGTTCCAGGAGGAATGTATGATCCAGGAGGTTGGTGAACCTAAAAGAGTCTTGCATGCATGTACCATAACATATGCGACAGAGTGTTTATTATACAACACTGGGAAAAATAACTAGAAAAAAATACAACATCAAATTCCAGGAGATGTGATAAATAAATTGAGATGTTTCTATGAAAATAAATACTATAAAGCACTAGAATACACACACATACACACACACACACACACACACACACACACACACACAAATATAGGCGGGGGGGCGGAGATGACCAATGTAACATATTAGAAAACTTAGTAAACCTCCAAACTCGCGTGCGCGCACACACACACACCAAATCTGTATATGCATATTATTGACATGTATAGACATCTAAATTATAAACATACAGAGTTAGAGCCAGAGACAACACCACTGATGCATTAACGAACAGCACGAACATAATTCTGAATAAAAACAATGTCGTAAGAAAACACTGACAGTATGAATCCTTTTATGTAAATGAAATTGCAAAATTAAACACTATGTAGGAAGACTATATATGTAATAAAACTAAACAAAAGAAAGCAGAGACAAGCAATGAATTCAATTAGAAGATTGCCTCTGAAAAAGAAGAAGAGAATGTGGGACTTGAGAGGACATCCAAAGGACCCAAAAATCACACCATAAAGCACTGTTTCCTAACTTGGGTAAAGGAAACATGGGTTTATATTATAAAATTATTCTTTATTAAACATAAGTGTTTTATTATTTTTTCAGTGATGAATAACTAAAAATTTAAAAAGAAAATGAGAATAAAAATGGTACATTATGTTGGTAAGCTGGGCAGAAGCAGTAGGTTTTGATGAACAAGTGCATCTGGCAGAGATTGGGAGCCAATATCTGGTGGGAAAGTAGAACAGGTTGGTGGATTATTGAGTATGAGATCATTAGAAACTCCATTAGAATTTCAAATTCGATTTGACTGGGATATAATTTAGGTTTTGAGTAAAGGACAGATCTGAGAATTAATCATTAAGACTGACTCTTCCATGTTTTGGAATAAAGCACAACCAAAATTGAGATTGACTGAATCTTTCAGATGTAATACAGTTGGAACCAAAAAGCAGGTGAAACAAATACAGATTTTTATTTTTAAAAACTCTGCAATAATAGTTGAAGGTATCTGTTTATGAAAATATCATGATATCACTTGTATATTTGTAGCTTATATCCCATAACTTAAAAGTTAAAAATGTAAAATGATTCTCATAAGTAAATAAAAAGCTTGAGAAACTCTGTCAGTAAAATATCATAGCATGTTCTCTCTTTTTATAATGTGCTATCAGTTGTTCTGAAGATATGCTTAGGAGTTTGACACTACATTCATACAACAGGAAGCCTTTCATGACAGGCTGGTAAATTCAGTATTTACAGACACTAACCTCCCTTTAAAGGGATTAAAAATGCATAAGTGAACACTGTCTTTCTGAACATGGAACAGTGTTCCAATGCAGAATTTTTCTTTGAATGAATGTAAATTCATACTTAAATATGGACATTTTATAGTTTTCACTGCTATGTTGACCATTATCCAAAGTCTGGTTTCAGTGGATAGGGAGGAGAGAGGAAAGGTAGATGTCATCTAGGGAGATGGGGACATAGGACAGTGAACTCAGTTCATCTGATGGACATAAAACCTTGCCAGGATCTGAATAAATGAGCCTTTCCTTTGTAATGAACTTTATGAATACAAGATTTAATTGTGTCTTCAGAACAAGTCATCTTAGTTGGAAGCCAAGGCTCAGTTTCTTATGCAGCAAAAGCTATTGGCTTTCAAGGGAGCTTACAAACAGGGCAGATGATACCTTAGCAGAACTCTGTGGCTACTGGCATAGGACCTGCTGAGCCTTTGTGTCCTGATTGCCCTGGCACTATGCAAGTTACTCGCAAGGCAGGACCAGGGGACAAAAACAGATGTACAGCAGGATAGGGAGGACGATTATTTCTTGGGTTCCTGAATTTATAGATTAATATCCAATACAAATATTGAGAATTCTTTATATTACCTTCAAAAAGGGATGCAGGTTTAACCATTCTCAATAAGTGAGTTTTAGCTAGAAATTCTAAATTTCTAGTCATGGAGCACAAGTATTCACAGTAGTAACTATAGGACTGAGGGTATAGCTAGCTCAGTAATATAGCATTTGCACATTATACACAGACCCTAGATTTGATCTCCAGCACTATGAATCAATCAATAAATAGTACTTGTAGATCAGATTGGTGAACCTTACTAACTTTCAAGGGACAATGGTCAACATAGCAGTGCAAAATATATAACTGTGTATGTTTAAGTATTTACCTTGATGAAGTCAGATGAGCACCATTTTGAAGAATGTTGATGAGGCTTATCTGTGTTAGTGTGCCCTACTAGCTCACCTGTGCAGACCTCCCTGACCCTTTCCAGCTATATGGACCAAAAGGAAGAGGACATAAGCTTGTGGCTAGAAGAGAGGAGCGGAGACACTCTTAAAGAGAGGAGGGGCATTTGCATTTTATCATAGAACATTATGAGCCTCTATAAGCACCTACTAGGAGTCATGTAGAACAGTCCCAAATCTATTTTGAATTTGGTCTTGATTTTATTATTGGTTTCAATATTTCAAATTAGCATGAAAATATGAGGAAAAGTTAAAATATGTCTCAAAATTATCCTTACATTATGCCTCAGACTAAAACAGTCAAGAAATATCCTGTTGGACTACTTCCATATCTTTTCTCAGGAAGTTAGTTTAAAATCCACTAAATAATTTAGTCAATTCCCTTTTCTTCTTTATATTAAAACTAAGAAACACTATTATACCATGACAGAAATAACTATAAAGTTACAAAACTGAAAAAAGTCAATGAGTTAAACCTATTCAGACTCGAAGCAAATGAAATGAGGAAAATAGAGACATGTATTGTTCCAGAGTGCCATCCTGAGAAGTGAAAACCAGCACATGTCAATATACTGATTTGAACAACCCTTGGTAGTGAACTACTAAGGACCACAGCGATAGCATTCTATCATTTGAAAAGATACATCTGGTTTTACACCGAAATATGTGACTTTCCCCCTTCAAACCTCTTATTTTACATCATTTCCATTGTACTGACTTATTTGTGACCTTTGACCTTGAATTTGAGAGTCCTCATAATTTTACAAAACTTCTTATGCTCTTCAGCACCCTGCAGTGTTGTTTATCTAGTAGCTGGTCAATGATTCTATTGTCATTTGCATTTATGCAGGCGGGAGGCAGATCCTTGAATGGTTGTTTTTCAGGTCTAAGCAAATACATTTTGTCAACACATTTCCTCAAGTGGTGTTTCTTTGAACAGTGTTTTGGGAGATGTTAATAGGAATGTCATCAAACAAATCATCAAGGTAAAATGGTTGGTAAAAATGCTACATCTTTTTCTTGGATATTTGCACTCTAAATTAACAGATAAAATCTCCATAAAAACAAAAACATACTGAGTCATGTTTTCTCAAGAGCTTTTGTGTATATAAGTGAATATAGGGTATTTTTCCACAGCACACCTGTTAACATCTAGCACATCAGAGCTCCATCAGAATACTAGTTTATGAGATACCCTGAAATATTTAGAAAAATATTTTACATTTATTTCCTTGCTAAGGATTCAATTTGGAACATCCTCATTTTAAAGGTTAATATAATTTTTCAATTACGTATTATTTATACTGCTGCAATAAACCTACTAATAAACCTACTAATTCTATACCACTGGTGATCCCTGCTGTCCTCTGTCATTTTCTGGCTACATTAAACCTTTATGTGAAAGTAATGTTTAACATATAGTATGATAGAGAATCAATTATCAATGCTTTCTTCTAAATGTGGAAAAAATTGAAAACAATATTCTTCTAAAGGAATTAGTTAAAAGGAAAATCTTTATTCTTAGAGGGTTTTTTCCTCTTCTCTCCCTGGTTTAAATAGAATTCTAAATAATTCAGCCATGGCACATAGACTGTCAGGAAAAGTCATTCAGAGTCTTTTATTGTTCACATTTAGAAGATTTAAGGATTCATTACTGTTCCATTGAATAAAAATTCAGAAGATAAAGAAAACAGTCTGTTATGTTTGACAAGTGAATGGATATAACCATACATTACCCAAGGATAAGTACCATACCATTAAAAATTGTTTTTGCAGTTATTATTAGTTTAGATCCTCAGAACAACCTTGTGAAATGAGCAGAGCAAGAATCATTATTCTCACTTCATGCACACAGGTATTTGAGCTACTGAGAAATTAAATGGCTTTCATATTAATATCATTAGCTCATTTCACTACACTGTCCCATGTGCCAACATCAGACTAACAGGGGAGGGTTTACCTGGCCCTGCAGAAAGAGATGACTATCTGAGGGTCAGCAGCAGACTTGAATGGGAGCTGCACCAGACTCACAGGTTAGAACTTTTCCCCTTGTATCTCATTGCTCTTGTCCAGATTTTTATATCACTCATATCCAGTTTTGGCTGTGGAAAGCAGCTTGTAAAACAACGCACTCTGAATTATCAGGAGCTTTGGCATCATGGGGCAGGATGCATGGTTAAAGGAGTGCTGTAGGCAGATTTTTCTGGCACCAACAGGAGATGCACTTTTGACTCGCAGCTCAGCTGCCTGAGATTTTCTGGGCAGGTAGCTTCATAATCCAGTGTTTTGCTGGAGCTGCAAAGCAGTGTGTTTACTCTGAGGAAAAATTGCACCTAACTTGAAAATGCCCTGTGCAACCCACCTTGTGATTTAAAATATGAACATCTGTATCATTTTGAGTCCAAAGCTGAGAGTAAAAGCATTTCATACCGCAAAAGTAAATGGCTTTCTAATCTTGTTGTTTTTCCCTTCCCAGAATCAAAGCTAGTTTTAACACTTGAAATATGTCCTTAATAGTATGTTAAAATATTCACTGTTATGAGAATGAAACTGTAGTCTAATTTTACTGGGCAGCCACTGAATTGTGACCACTTTAATGAGCCTTTGGACCTAGTTTCATAAATTAGTTCTGACACAGCACTATGGCGCGTTGGCCTCTGGTTATTAGAATGCTAATGCAAAGATCACTGGTTGGCCAGATTCCCATTTGTTACCAGAATACACTCCATGCTCCCAAGTTCTGTTTGCAAGGGCAAATAAAAGTGGAAACTTGAACTTTATATCAAAAATCTGGTAAATCTGATTCTTGTATGTGACTTACTTAGATTAAAAAAAAATATTCCCCAATACAAACCAAAGTGGAAAAAAATGGATACATATTATTGAATGTTCTTTTATATTTACTATCTATTTTTTCAAAGGTTATATTAAGAAGAAGAAAAAATCATGGATCATCCACTTTCATTGCATTTTGTTGAACACACAAAATATGCCATGTGCTGTCCTAGGTACTTAGTAAACAAAAATGAGCATTGTGTGCTCAAGGGATATTACAGAGAAAGACAAACCTGCCATCACTATAGAAAATTTCACATGTCATAATAAAGAAGTGGACTTCATGCTTTGAGAGCATGGTCCCCTATTCTCTATAGCTGAGAATATCCTTAAGTGTCCATTCTTTGTATATGAGGTAGTTTTCTCCCGAGGCAACAATTCTAATCTTAGGTGTTTCACAGAACCACATCTACTGAATTTTGCAAAAGCCTCAGCTATTATCAGTTGAGCTAGAAACTTGTTTCTGTTCTTTTGTTTGTTTTACTTTGCTGTTCCCATCAAAACTCTTATTAGCTAATTGTCAAAATATCTTTGAATTGCCTTGAAGCATAAGTGGCATGAAACTTGATGAAACTCTGGGGCTTTGGCACATGTTTAATCAATGTCTAGTCTAGTCTAAAATTATTTAGCAGCAAACACAAGCACATTTTCACACAGGTTACAAATAATTATAAAACTTGAATTTAATTAATTTCTAGATCTTTCAACTTGGATAATTAATCTTTGATCATTTTATCTTTTTATTATCTTGGATAAGTTTTCTATAGAAATCTAAGAAATCTTTTCTATATTCCACAAACATCTATCTCTGTAAAGGTTAAAAATGAAGATTGCAAGTTTTATAAAGAGATAATTCTTCCAGAAACCAAGTGAATCAAACATAAAATTCACATATATGTCCACCAACAGAACTCTGAACATATGTAAGACTTTGCTTAACAGTTTAAAAAATATACTCAGGTGGGGGGCAGGAAAGGGGAATGGGTATAGTAAAGATGGTTGATAAAAAATATATATAAATATATATATATATATATATATATACTGTTCATTGAAAGTGCATATAAAGATGTTTAATATGAAGATAATCTGCTTATAATTTTGTGCAAAGTTAGAAAAATTATGATTGTAATAATTTTTTTTCTATTTGCCTCAACAAATATTTTCAGTGAATAGTGTGTACAGCTTCTGAAAATTTGTTTTTTTCTGTTATGTTTGATAACATGTATTAAAATGCAACTTTTGAGAAAAATAAATAAAAAAAAAA